>JXCR01119789.1:83090-98141 GCA_002079205.1 Phalaenopsis hybrid cultivar | reverse complement strand
TATATATATATATATATATATATATATATATATATATATATATATATATATATATATATATATATATATATATATATATATATATATATATATATATATATATATATATATATATATATTGATTGCAGTGGATTATGTTTCAAAACATATCGCTTTACCTCAATGTGATGCTCGAAGTATTTCAAAATTTTTAGTTAAAAATATTTTTACAGGATATGGAATGCCAAGGATAATCATTATCGATGAAGTATCTCATTTTAGAACTACAACAATTGTATGATTGGTAGAAAAAATATAAAATGATGCATAAAATGCTAGAAGTAGAACTAGGATAGAGTTGTACTCAACTATTGCATTCAAAACATTAAGGCAAGAGATGTGGGTGCACTGATAATTCAACATGCTCGAAGTACAGCTGGTAGTTCTGCAGCTGAAGGAATGGGATACTCTGCCTTGATTTTCACTCTATGTGAACAATCAGGAGAAGAATCCCACAAAAATGAAGAAAGATTGTAGCCATAGAATTCGATTGGGAGACATGATTCAGAGAGTAAAATCATTTGTTGAGTTTAGAAGTGGAATAAGTCATAAGCCCTCTACATTTATTGCTGAGGTATCTACTTCATGATCTGTATCACTTGAAGGTATAACGGACCAATTGATGATTCAACAGACGGATACAGTAAATATTCAAACTAAGTTGGGAGAGATAGGAGCAAAGAATGCATATAATGATGAAAATCAATATAGGAGAGTTCAACGTGATATTGAGTTTGAAAATGGCATGGTAAGACTCCATAGGGGTGAACCTAATGGGGACTTTTTTGCTTGCCCCAATTTCACTCCTTATACTCCCATTCATGAAAAAAGAAGAAGAAGAAGAAGAAGAAGAAGAATCAGATGATGAAAATGAAGGAGATAAATATTGATATCTTCTGAGTTTTATTTAGTTGTTTTGATTTCAATTTGTTATTTATGTTTGTATTTCATGTACTTTCACTTGAAACTTATTGTAGTAAAAGAGTTATTTTGTTGTGTTGGGAGATGAATCTGTAATAGTAATTGTAGACTTTAATTTTTTCTGCATTTTTAGTAGTTTCAGTTTAGTTTTTCTATTTTTGTATTTATGTTTTTAGTTCTGAGAAGTTCTCTAAAATGTATTATGTTTTATTTAATGCTTTAAAGCATATATGTAGTTTTACAATTAGTACCTACAGTATACCAGAGTCTAGTTTCATAGTTAGAAATCCTCTACAGGTGAGTTTTTTATTTTCATAGATTTACTGTTTTCTTTCACCTATTAAATTTTATATTAAAAATATTTTAAAATTCATTTAAAAACCTAAATTTGGGGGAAACAAAAATCTATTTTGAAAAGGGGTAAATTAGATTTTATTTGTCCTCAATTAACTATATTTTTAAAAATTAATTTAACATGGCCTGGGATATTATGGTTTAACTTAAAATGACTATACTTATGTTTATAAGTAATGTGGTAAATTTAGGTAAAGAGATTTTAATAATGAAGGTCAATTCTAAAGTTGAAGAGATTTGGTATGATAACATAAGACAATGTTTTTCTGTTTTCAGTAATTTGAAGTGTTAAGAATTTTTGAGTTTCATGTAAGAAGAAAAGAATGAGAATTTTTAAAAAAATCATAAACTAATAGGATTTTATAAAGTGAGGAAAGGTATAGAGTTTTTACTTTAAGAAGAGGATAGTGAAGTTCAAAATCATTAAAGGCCATCCAAATATGGTAATCCTTACTTGGAAAATGAAAAGAAAAGAAAGGATTGAAAAGTTACTAAAATAAAAATAGAAAAAAAAGAGAAAAGAGAAAAAAGAAAAGAAAAATAAGTGACGAGATGCTTGAGGAGATGCCTAATCAAAAATGGCCTTCACTTGAATCAACTTAAGGAAGGAACTTTATTACATTTTCTAAACTTATATTGGAGTATTATTAGGATTCCTAGTAAAGTTTTTATGAATTTATTTTTCTTATGATAGTTCTAAATGTCCTTAATATCACAGATTCCAATTCTTCTTGAAATTAATAGAGATTAAAAAAACTTAAATTTGATTACTATGTACTCCTAGACTCAGAACTTGAATCTAAGTTCTTAAAGGCTTTTTCATAAATTTTGCTATTCTATTTATTAAACTAAAGTATAGAAGTTATAAGTTAACCTTTATCCTAATTTATATGCTTTTATGTAATA
This sequence comes from Phalaenopsis hybrid cultivar, assembly GCA_002079205.1. Lineage (NCBI taxonomy): Eukaryota > Viridiplantae > Streptophyta > Magnoliopsida > Asparagales > Orchidaceae > Phalaenopsis > Phalaenopsis hybrid cultivar. Next base: position 95,921 of record JXCR01119789.1, on the reverse strand, counting down.
AAAGTGTCACTTGAGGACAAATAACAATTTTTTTTGGGGGATTTTGATACACCAAAATAAAAAACTATTTTAAGTACCTATTTTATGGTTATTTTTGGTGATATTGCACTTCAAAGAAGGTTATTTTTGTGTTTATGTTGTAGGTATATCATTATTATGCATTTGGAACAAAAATGGCAAAAAGGACAAAACTTGGAGCGAAAAGAGTCAATTTTGGATTTTGGCACATCATGCGCCAATATCAAGAGAATTGGTGCATGATGTGCCAGATCGATGCATGATGTGTCAGGGAAGACTTTTTCAAATTAAGGTGGTTCAAGATAATTCTTTGTACAAATTTCAAAAGGAGACTTATTCTACACACTTCTTGGAGTAATTCATTGCGTCTAGACACTTTAGAAGGTTCTTTTATGAAGGGATATAACTCTTGGATCAAATGACACATCTTTTGAAATCAAAAGAGTTGACATTTTGAGGGAATTCATTAAAGAGGAGGTAGGCCAAATATAAGAAAAAGACATGAAGAGGCTAAGGGGGAGAAAAAAGGAGAGGGTTTTAGTGTGGCATGAGAGTTAGAGAGAGAGAGAGAAGTGGAGATTTTCTTTCAGGGTTGTAAGAGGAGAGGGAAGGTGAGAGATTTATTCTTCATTATATTTTTAAGAGAGAATTGGGAGTGATTGTAAAGAGAGAAAGGCTTGGAGAGAACTTCTAGGGATTTTCTTGGGAAGGATTGTGAGATAAGTTGTATTTTTATTTCTTTTGTTTTGTAAACTTTTTTATATATATGAAATTCATGTTTTCTCGAATCCTTCTCATGAATACTGAGTAGTCTTCTTTATCCTTCTCCCTACTTTGAAGATATGGCTCCGTAATGAATAGATTTTATTTTATACACTTTTAAATGATAATAATTTGTGATGATTTGAGCTTCGATCTTCATTTACTTTTTGATTTGGCTGATTGAAATGTTAAAACTTGTTGAGAGACATATGTTCTTAAATGAGATATTATTTCTACATAATAGGGAGAATCACATTTTATTTCATGGGAGAGTTTGTCATCCATGGGATTGGGTGCAAGTAAATAATGAAATATACTTTGTTGGATGTGAAATTGAAGATTTTAAGATGGTAGATTAAAACACTAATTTTGTTCAGTTGATTAGAAACTAATGAGAGATTGTTAGATCTTTGGGGAGGGAGTAGTGGGAGCTCTGGAGTGGCATCTGATATCCTCCCATCCTAAACACGGAATTAGGGACCAAACTCTGGATTAATTAACGTTCTTTATAGCACTCGGAAGAGGGTAAAGAATAAGAATGCTCTTATTGGGCACAAAACAGTTTTTATATTTATTTTAAAATTATTTAAATTTCTTCACAAACCATATACTCATTATAAAGGGGAAGGACGCTTTCTAAAATTTAAACTTTTTGTCACAACAACAACTTTGTTTAATTTTCACAATCTTACTTTTGAAAGTTTAATATTTAGTTTAGTTTAATTTTTGTGATCTTCCATCTGCATTTTAATTAACATTCACCTTAGAAGTCAATTTTCATTTTTTTCACTTTACATTTACTTTTTTGTTTTTGTTATAAAATAATTTTCAGAATTTGATTTAGGATTTTCCAACTTCTCTGTGGTATCGATATCTAGGACTCCATTATAGCCCTTTATTACTTGAACGATACGTATACTTGCGTTGATATTTAAGAGAGATTTAGTAGTTTAAAAAGATTTTTAAAGGATAAATTATGTTTATAATAAGTGTTTTGTTAGGATTATATTTTATATTTATCATAAATCCGCCTGCATCAAGTTTTTTGCGCCGTTAAGTGGTGTCAACTTCATCAATATTTGTATATACAAATCTCTGTGTTAGTTGTATGTTTGTCTATTTTTTTTATTAGATGTTATTTGGTTAACATTTAAATCTGGTGACGTAAAAACTTTCATTATGTGTTGTGAATTTAAAATTTTAACAGTAATTTTAGATTTTTACTTTTTTATTGCTTTTTTAGTATTTTCAATTTTTGTTTCTATTTTAATTCTCAACAAATTCTTTAGAATATATTATGTTTCATTTAATGTTTTAAAGCTTGTATGTATTTTTAAAGTTAGCACCTGTAATATACAAAAGCCTAGTTTCATAGTCAGAAGTCCTCTACATGTTAATTTTTATTTTCATGCATTTACGGTTTTCTCTTTCCAACTTTATTTTACATTAAAAAATTTTTAAATTACTTAAAAGCTTAAGTTTGGGGGAAGAAAATTTCTTTTAAAAAGAAGTAAACTAAATTTTGTTTGTCCTCAACTAACAATAAATTTTAAAAATTAATTTAACATGACCTGAGATATTAAGATTTAACTTTAAATGACCGTACTTATGTTTATGAATATTATGGTAAATTTAGGTAAAAAGTTTATAATAATAAAGCTCAATTTTAAAGTTAAAGATATTTAGTATGATAGGATAAGACTATGTTTTTTTATTTAAAGTAAAGGAAATTGTATTTCTGAATGTTAAGAATTTTAGAGTTTGATGTAAGAATAAGAGAATGAGACTTTATTAAAAAATCATAAACTAATATGAATTTATAAAGTGAAGAAAGGTATAGAGTTTGACTTTAAAAAGAGGATAGTGAAAGTAAAATAAAAGAGAAAAGAGAGAAAAAAGAAAAGAAAAAAAAATAATTAAGAAGAAGCTTGAGGAGATGCACTTGAATCAACTTAAGGAAAAGGCTTTATTTCGTTTACTAAACTTATTTTGGAGTATTAGTGGCATTATTAGTAAAGTTTTCATGAAGTTCTTTTTCATATGAATATTCTAAGTATCCTTGATATGATAAATTGTAATTAATCACTAAATGAATAGAGATTTAGAAATTTTAAATTTGATTACAGAATACTCTTAGTGTTAGAGTTTAAATATAAGCTATTAAAGGTTTTTCTGAAATTTTATTATTTTATTTATTGAACTAAAGTATAGAAATTATAAATTAATCTCTATCCTAAGTCATAAACTTTTATGTAGCAAAACTATCATATGAGGACAAATAACATTTATGTTTGTGGGTTTTTGATACACCAAAATAATAATTAAGGACAAGTAACTTTTATGTTTGTAGTTTTAAGTGTATATTTTATATATATATTTAGTGATATTGTACTTTAAAGAAGGGTATTTTCATGTTTTTTGTTGCAGGTATATTAATTTTAGGTATTGTTCGGCACTATATATATATATATATAGTTTACAAGAATATGAAATCAAATCGATCCCATATTTTTAATAGTTTAAATGAAAGATCACTATACCTCAAATCCTCTATTTATCCCAAAAGATAAACACAAGACTTGAGGATGAGGCTCGATTAAATAAACTAAGAAATATATGACATCCGTTTGCTCTGTGAAATCATTTTATTTGCTGAGAAGTTTCCCTATTTAACATGAAGAATTAAATAGGGCAAGCTTCTTTTAAGGGCAAACACCTATAGTTAATTACATCTTAAATAACCTAAGTCACCTAAAAAAACTCTTGATAAAAATTAGGAAATGTTATTTTAAAAGAGGTCAAAAGGATATGATTTTTCAACGAGACTGGACAGAGAGATGTGAAAAGGGATTGACTCAAATTTGGAACATTTATTGTAGCATCCAAAGGAAGAGAGAGTAGAGGATGTCACAGATCCTGAGGAGAACCTCGGTGACATCCCAAAATATCCTATGATTTGGCTTCAATTTTAAGGAGAAAGTATTTAAGTGTTTAATCCTGCAAATTTTATTTGTTTAGGGCTTACCTTTGTGTGATACGATCACACAAATAGCCTGAAAGATGTGAGGATTTAGGTCATGACGAACGACAATCGTGGAATCCTAAGAAGAGTTAGGGCTTCGATTGTACAATAAAGTTGTACAAAAGCCTAAAGATGAGGGGAGGATTTATGTTGCATAAGCAAACCACCTCGAGGTTCTATGGCGTGGTTTTTTAATTTTAAGGAAGGAATGGTTTTGCTGATGGAGACATGTTTTGCTGTTGAAGATGGTCGCGCTTCCCACACTGCTAGCTCCAAGTTCCTCACCATGATGAGTTTAAGTTTTTTAATGTGTCAAGTCATAATGTCAAATCAGATGTCCCTATGGTTATGGTCATTTAAATTTTATGGGACATTTTAAAGTTGACTAGAGTGACACCGGTTAGGATCATATTGTTCCCTCATTCCGGTAGCACTATTTTCTATCATATTCACTTAGTCAAAATGAATTTATCAACCATAATTTAATGAATTTCATACTTTCATATAGACTGTGGGAAGCCTCGTTAGCAACCGTAGGTTACCTCCTCCAAGGAATTCTCGATCATCCGATAGAGATTTTTTAATTTAGTTGCAATTGTTGTGTCGTAATATTTGTGATTAAATTTTGAGGTCTCTTGTATTTTCAATGTTGTGGCAGTGAATTTTATCTTGCTTGGTTTTATTTTTGGCTTTAGTTTTGGGTTTTGTGGCTATCCTATATGTTTTGGTTTTCATGCTGGGTGACATCGTTATTTGACATATAAGTTTGTGTTTTTGTTCATACACGTAGGTGAGTAAGTACGGTTACATACTGAAAAGTAAAGTACAAGAAACTAGAAATGTAGGTAAAATAAATTACAATAAAAGCGTACCTGGATGGTCTTCCCGTCATCTTCAACTGAAACTCAAAATGCATGCAAGAGTATTTAAGTATTAAAAGCACTTTATGTAAAGTGGGGAAATAAGGTTGTGGTGATCTACCAAATCCTAAATCATAACTAGATGAGCACTCATTAATTCGATTAAGGATGATTTCATTAATCAGGACATACTAAGTTTAGTAAACCTCTGAGGTATCAAAAAGGTCAGGAGAAAGAAGCAGATCCATGCTTCCCTCTCACTTCCTGATGAAACACCTCGAGCTCATTTAAACTTATTATGTTGCTTAATAATTCATCCTTTGAAAACCTCCAATGCTCAGTGAACATTGACGTTTCAATTATCCCTAAGGGTAAGATGATTATCATTTGTCATTTAAATTGAGAATTATGTAGGTGAAGACCCTTAAAGGGCAAGTTAATGTTATTAAGACACTTGGCCAATTTTCATTTTAACTTGGGCTTGTAGTGTTTTAAAGGTGTTCAATTTATAGTTACATTCACTTTTTTAATCCTCATTCAAACCAATTTAATTTAGCCTAGGTCACTAGTAAGCCCTTAAGACCTTGGTGGATATATTAGTAATTTTTGAAATAAATTGAATTTTAAGTGATAATAATTCGTTATCAAAACATTTGAATTTCATTTATTTACCAAATAGGGGTATTAAATTAGTGAGTTATTAACATCCAAAATCATGCACCTAAGTCTAGGATCATTTAATTTAATAGTCTTCCAAATTTTAATAATTTAAGAATTTGCAAATTTATCCTTTAATTAAGAAAAATGAAATTGGTTTCTACCAATTAATTCCTTATGTTTCAATCATCTAAATGTGTTAATTAAGATCAAAGATTTCCCATTTCCCCTTCTTTAATTAGCCTAAATGTTGATTAAGACTAAATTTCCAAAATTATACATTTGCCCCTGAGGCTCTATCACTTCATAATTCATCAAATTTAATTTAAACTACTTTGGAATTTTTATCCTACCTCACTCATGAGTTAATTAATATATTAGAGGAGAAAATGTGATTTTTCAAAATTTAATTTAATTTATATGATTATTTACATGCTAAAATAGGATTTTTCAAAGAAGATTCAATAAATTAACCAAGGCAAAGGCTAATGACATATAATTATTACAGGAGGTACACATAGGTCAGAGAACCACTTGGACCAAATTTCAAGATTTTTTGAGTTTTATTTGAATTATTAGAATTATTTTAAGTTTTGGAGTATTAATTAATTATAGAATATTTTAAATGAGAAAAAATATGTTTTACATTTTTTTTAAACCTCTCCAAGGTCAAGGAACCTAGAGAAACAAATTTTACATTTTTTTAATTTTTTTTTGAATTGTTATAATTATTTTAGTGATAAATTAGGAAAATCTATTTTTAGCCTTTAAAAAGAATTTTTGAGTTTTAAAATCCAATATAATCACTTAGATAATTAGGAAAAATAATACATTTGCTCTTAAGGGCTTAGGAAACAATTTAGAACATTTCCATGAATTTTATTAGTTTTGTAATTTTTATTAATTTTATTATTTAAATATTTAAAATATGCTTAAAAATGAAATTTTTTCTTTAATTAAATATTATTTTTAAGAAAATTCCTTTGATCATAGAAAACTCCTAAAAACCAATTTTATAATTTTTTGAGTTATATTTTAATTATCATGATCATTTCAACTGTTAAAAGAGACCTCTAACTTAGAAAATTAAATTAGGTTATCAAATGAACTCCAAATATTTTGAAATTATTATGGGCAGTCCTCTGAACTTTAACTTACAGTTGAGATTTAAAATCAAGTCATTTAGATGTTTTTTTCTCCCAAACTAAATTCATTTGTGTTCTAGGGTTTTGTTAAAATTATGTTGGGTTTAGGTTAGCTAGCAATGACTTTGAGCCCAATTGACTGATCAAAATTGTGTAGATGATTGTTATGATGATTTTTGGTGGAGGATTGAAATGATTTTGAGTTCAATTGGAAGCTCAATTTGAAGGATTCTGGGATCTTGGTCAATTTTGGCAAGTTGGGCTAGACTTGGGTCTAGATTGGGCTAAGGTTTGGTGAGGTTCAAATTGATTATTAAAAATAGTCTTTAAGAATGTCATGAAGAGTTTTCAATATAAATTGGGTGCCCATTTTGGTATTAAGGCATTCAATTTGGTGGTTTTTGGGGATATAGCTAATTTGAGGCAAATTTGGGGATTTTGGATTTAGGTTGAAATTAAATGAAATTGAGGCTTCACGAAGGCCAATTGAAGGTTAGGTTTGATTTTTATGAGTGTTATAAAAGATTTAGTATCCAAATTGGAGCAAATTAAGTAGGCTATGGGATTCAATTTGGTGGGATTAAGTCATAGGGCAAAAATTTGGGGTTTGACTTAGATCAAAATTGGGCTCATAGCATGGGCCAATTAATCTTAGATTTGGTTTAGGTTGGTCATATGAAAGGTGAATTTGAGTTTTAGAATTGAAATTGAGGGAAATTTGGGCCAAATTGATGGACATTTGAGGTGAATTTGAGATAGTTGGGCCTTTAAAGGTAATTTGGGGATTTGGGTCAAAATGGTCAAATTGGTCAAAATTGATTCAATTGGAGGGTCCAAATTGGTTTTAAAAACATTTGAAGTGATTTTGAAGGCTTTGGATAAGTTTGGGGCGCCAAGGGTATTTTTGTAATTTTGGGGGTATTTTGGTAAATTTGACATTTTTGGATAATTTTGGGTAATTTGGGCATTTTGAACAAAAATTGGGTATTTTGGGTGAATTTGGAAATTTTTGCCAATTTAGAGTTTCAAAGGCATTTAGGTAATTTGGGTGGATTTGGGGGCAAATGGCTAGTTGGATATTTTGGTAGAATTGGGGTACCAGCCACCATATATGAGCTATGGACCAATAGAATCTCCATTTGGATCAAAAGAGAAAAAAGAATGAAATTTGGAGCTAAAACAACTAATTTTACGATTCTGGCACAAGATGCGCCAACACACAGAGAACTAGTGCATGATGAGCCAGATTGACGCTAGATGCGCCAAAACCCAGAATAGTACGGTCTTTAGAAAACTGGTGCCAGATACGCCAAACTGGTGCATGATGTGCCATTTGACAGAGAGCTGGCGCAAGATGTGCCAAATTTGGCTCAAGATGTGCCAGAGATGAATTTTTTTTAAGATAAAGATATTTCAAGACAAATTTTGTTAGAATTTTCAAAGGGACAATTGTTCTAAACACCTCTTAGAGTGATTCAATGCATTTAGACACTTTGAAAGGTTCTTTTATGAAGGGATATGTCTCTTGGATCAATGAAATTGTCTTTTCAATTCAAAAGAGATGAATTTTGGATAGAATTTTGGAGAGAATTTTGAATTCTTTTTTGAGAGAGTAGCTTTTTATAAAAGAGAGGGAAGTCTTGGCTTAAAGTGACTTTGGAGTGGCGTGTAAAGGTGGGTGAAAAAAGAGATAAAGAGAGAGAGACAGGTCAAGGGCTTGGAGATTTTTTCAAGGATTGTTAGAGGAGTGGGAAGGTGAGATATTTCTTCTTCATTACACTTATAAGGGAGAACTGATAAAGCTTATAAAGAGAGAAAAACTTGAAGATAACTTCTAGGAATTTGCTTGGGAAGGATTGTGAGATAAGTTGTGTTTTTTATTTGTTTTATTTTCTAAACTTGTTTTTATGTATAAACTCTATATTTTATTGTATCATTCTAATGAATTCTCAGTAGTTTTTTTTTATCCTTCTCCATACTTTGAGATATGGTTTTGTGAAGAATTGATTTTATTTTATATGGTTTTAAATGTTAATAATACGTGATGAATTGGACTCTAATCTTCATTTACGTCTTGATCTGGTCAATTGAAATGTTAAAATGTGTTGAGAAATATATGTTATGAAATGGCTATGATTTCTACAACATGGGGAGAATCACATTTGATTTCATGAGAGAGTATTTCATCCATGGGGTTAAGTGCAAATAAATAAGGAAAGATACTTTGTTGGATGTTGAATTCAAGATTTTATGTTTACAAATTAATATTCACAATTTCGTCCAATTGAATGGAAAATGATGCGAGATTGTTAGCCCTTATATAAGGGAGCAGTGGGAACTCGGGAGTGGCAGCCGGTATCCTCCCAGCTCAACCACAGAATAAGGGACTAAACTCTGGATTATATAATGTTTTTTTTGCACTCGGAAGTGGGTAAAGAATAGGATTGCTCCTATTTGGCACAAAGAAGTTTTTATATATATTTTTTCAAATGATTTTAATTTCTTCACAATCCATATACTCATTGTGAAGGGGAAGGTTGCTTTCTTAAACTTGAAATTTTCGTTACAAAAACTTTGTTAGCTTTCGTATGTTTACTTTTGAAAGTTTAGAATTTAGTTTATTTAAATTTTTTTTATTGACCTACATTTTAACTAACATTCACTTTGTTACTAAATATTGAAATTTCGCACTTTAATTTTTGTAGTTTTAAAAATTGTACTACACATTATAATCTTAAGAATTTATTTATAGGCATTTTCAACTTCCCTGTGGGATCAATATCTAGGACTACATTAGAGCTCTTTATTACTCGAGTGATACGTATACTTACGTTATTTTTAAGGGAGATTTTGCAGAGAAAAGATATTTAAAAGATAAAACCGTTTTCATTGAAGTTAATTTGTTAGGATTAATTTGCATAGTTGTTATTGTATCTACAGTGTGTAATTTTTCATATTGAAAAATATTTGCAAAGGTAACACTAAATCCACCCAAATCAAGTTCTTGGCATCGTTACCGAGAAAGTAACTGAAAGTATTAGTAAGTTGTTTAATGATTTATAGTATATTTTTTCTTAAAAAAATGTTTGTTGTTCAGCTTGACTATATTAGAAGTTAGAAAGAAAGAAATATTAGAAACAATTGAAAACCACAAAAAAAGATAGATCATAGTAGCAAATTGACTTGCAATTTAAGTTATGCTCATAATGAAAATGAACATCATTAAAGAACTTTAAGAGATTATGCTAATCCTATAGCAGATGAAATTTATTTGAGAATACAAAACATCGTTGTAGCTATCAATTCATTTGAGCTTAAACCTGCTATTCTCCAAATGGTACAAAACAATCAGTTTGGGGGAACACCAGCTGAAGATCCTATTTTTCTAGAATTATGAGCTACTTTAAATATGATGGAGTGTCAAATGATGCCGTCAGACTTAGAATTTTTCCTTTTTGACTAAGGAATAAAGCTAAGATGTGGTTAAACTTGTTAACACCTAGATCTATCAAAACTTGGGGAGATTTATCACAAAAATTTTTATCTAAATATTTCCCTCCTTCAAAAACTGCTAAGTTTAGAAATGATATTACATCTTTTTGTCAGTTTGAAGGGGAATCAATTTATGAGACCTGGCAAACATTTGAAGATATCCTTAGAAAGTGTCAATGACATGCATTGCCAGATTGGTTAATAAGTCAAACTTAATGGATTGGTTGGATCTGTTATATCAATAATTGACGCTGCTGCTGGTGGATCATCAATATCAAAACCATTCAATGAAACATATTCCTTAATTGATGAGATGGCAACTAATAATTTTTAATGGCCCTCTAAAAGAGTAAATCCAAAAAGATTATCCACTATTTATGATTCTGATGCAATATCTATGTTAGCTACATAAATAGCTGCTATATCAAGGAAGATAGATCAATATGTATTACATTAATCTCAGACATCACCTGTTCTTAAGGATAACTCATTGGGACAAATGATGGAATCTCAATCTTCTTATGAGACCTTAAATACAACTAATAATGTTCTGTTAATTTTTTTGCCAATTATTATAATCCTGGTTGAAAGAAACATACAAATTTTAGTTTGAGTAATAATAACTCTAATGCCGCATAACCGTAAAAGGGAAACAACACTGCAAACCCATTGGGAAACTCCAACACTCAAGGAAATCAAAATTATAAGCCTTATTGCCCTCCAAGTTTGAATAATTTGTAGAGTAAGATGAAAAAGTTGTCAAAGGAAGAATTCATATTGAAAATGGGGAGTCAATTACAAAGCCTAGGAGATGCAATTAGAAACTTGGAAAATTAATTTGGATGTATTACTACCACACTTAGTAATAGACCTCTAGGAACGTTACCTAGTAATGTTGAAGTAAATCCCAATGATTAGAACAAAGATCAAATTAAGACTATTCAATTGAGAAGTGAAAAAGTATTAAAAAATTGAGTTCAAACAGAAGATGAAGTTGAAGTTGAAAAGGATGAGGTGGAAAATGAGAAATCTAGTGAAGATTTTCATTTTGAGTCAGAATGTCCCATAAAACAAATGAAAATCACTGTAGAAAGGACACCATCTCCATTTCCTCAAAGATTGAAGCAGAAAATAAAGATAACCAATTTTCAAAATTTTTAGAAAAATTGAGGAAATTAACAATAATTATTTAATATGTTGAAGCTTTGGAACAAATGTCAAGCCATATGAAGTTCATGAAGAATATACTTAATAAGAAAAGCAAGTTTGTAGATAATGAGACTATTGCACTGAGTGATAAGTGTAGTGCTATAATTTAGAAAAAGCTTCCTAAAGAACATAAAGATCCTGGAAGCTTTAAAATTCCATGTGTTTTTGGCAAAAGATGTTTTAGAAAAGGTTTATGTGATTTAAGATCCAGTATTAATCTTATGTCATTATTAATTTTCATAAAGTTGGGTTTAGGAGATGTTTCACCTATAACTATAACTCTTCAATTAGTTGAACGCTCAATCACATATCCTAATGAAGTTATAGAAGATGTTTTGGTAAAATTTTAGAAATTTAGCTTTTATGTGGACATTATTGTATTGGATATGAAGGAAGATAAACAAATTCCTATCATTTTAGGAACACCATTCCTTGCCACTAGAAGAGCTTTGATAGATGTGCAGAAAGGAGAACTAACCATGAGAGTTAGTGATCAAAAGGTTACATTTAATATTGAAAAATCAATGAGATACCCTACAAATGCGCAAGAGATCGAATGCTTCAGAATGGATATTAATCAATATCTAAACCATGATTGGGTCATCTCTTACCTCTAAACCTAGACCAAGGGCTTCACATTGAGCGCGATAGAGAAGATTTTTGGAGGCCAAAAATCTTCTATTTAATCTTCTCTTAGTAAGAGCTTTATTTTAACATAAAAATTTTTTTTTTCACCATGGATTTTGCCTACATCATGGAAAATCCAAAATTTGAGATTTTGAATGAACAAGTTTGAAGAAAACTCTTGGTGAAAAGTTTCTTACCAAATAATCTTACTTGGGGAGTTAGATTTTTGATTTTGTAATTTATTTGGATTTTCATAGAACTTCGAATGGCTCCACGATTAAAGAGAGGAAAGAAGTCAGATGTTTTTTATTCACAAAGACTTTTCAATTTGATGGCCCAACAAAGTTCTAACACTCAAATAGAATCAAGAAGATTGATCCAGGAATGGGCATTTGCTAACCTGGGCAAGATCGAGAGGTTGATCATTTCCAGAAATATGGAAAAGTTTTGCTACTTCATTGAGTAGTGTTTGTACCAATGATTGAGGAGTTTTATGCCAACTTGAGGTTGACTGATGATGATCCCATCCTTGTAAGAGGTAAGCAACTTGAACTTTCTAGAGAAAGGATCAATGCTTTTTATGGGTTGAGGAATGTATTTCATGATTAATATGTTGCATTCCTGATGACTGATTCATTACTAGATGAAGTGATTACCTATCTGACTTATGGAAATGGGGAATAGAGAATTAAAGTTAATAAGAAAATTAACTTCTCCGCTTCCTTGTTGACTATTCAGTCAAAGGATGGCACCACCTAATATCTATTAAATTATTTCCCAGAAATCATTTGGTTGATGTAACGAAGGATAGATCTATATTAAACTATTACATTCAGAACATGAAAGCAATAGATGTTGGTACTTTGGAGTGGCAGATGGTATCCTTCCACCCTAACCATTGAATTAGGGATCAAATTCTAGATTAGTTAATGTTTTTTATGCACTCAACCGAGGGCAAAGAATAAAGAATATGATCACTCCTATTTGACAAAACAGTTTATATATATATATATATATATATATATATATATATATATAT
>JXCR01119789.1:70466-82821 GCA_002079205.1 Phalaenopsis hybrid cultivar | reverse complement strand
TCGCTCATGGAGCTGCTTATCTTCTGCAATATATATATAAATGATGCTGGCGGATGGAGGAGAAGGGGCTCTGCTAGGGTTTCTGGCAGGATGATGCTCTGCTGAGGGGGTTTCAGTGGGAGGTGCTGCTACTATCTTCCCAAGGGTACTACTTCCTGTCTCCTTTGACATTGGAAGTCAGCTTCTCGAACTCTGTTTTCCTAGTACTTTGGTGGATTTTACTGTTCCATTGGTCTCTTCTGGTTTTTGCCTGCCTTCACAGTTCCTTTAGTTTCTTCTGGTTTTGGCTAGATTTTTCTGGCTCTTTTGGAGGAAACCATTTCCCATTTGGTTCTGTCTACTGCTGGTTTGGATCCTACTGTGTGGCTTGGCCTGTGTTGAGCACACAAAAGCTTTTCCTATCATTCTTTGTGATTTACTGGGGTTGTTCCTTTGAGTTTGTTTTCCTGGAGTTTATAGCTACCCCTATAGACATAGAAATTGATGCTCAGTGGGCTAAGGCCACTTATGCTGGGGTGGTAGGCAAGTCTACTGCCTCTCTCAGTGATCCTGATCATGTAGTCTTTCCATAAAACTTTCATGACACAGCTGATGGGAAGGGTAACAACCCTTGCATTCATCCTTTGGGTATTAAGGAAGGAGAACCAGTTGTATATTTCTCACCACAAGAAATCCACAACCTAAATGAACAAGTGAAATTCACTTTGGTTGGAAAATTTCTTCTTGGCCACCCTAAAATGGAATTAGTCAAGAATTATTTTACATCTTTAAAATTCAATGGAGAATGACAGATTGGAATACTAGATGGAAGACATCTTCTTATCTAACTTTCAAGGGAGGAAGATTATGCAAGACTCTTTGAAAAACAAGCTCTTCAAATCGGAGGCACCACCATGAACATTTTGAAGTGGGACCCAGATTTTGACCCTAGTAAGGAACCTTCTATAGTTCCCCTATGGTTTAAATTATCTGGCCTCCCAATTCAATATTTCGATCTCAATGCTTTATTTAATATTGCAATTGCAATTGGGATACATCTGAAGGTTGATGCTCCCACATATAACAAAGCTAGATTTGCCTTAGCTAGAATTCTTATAGAAAGAGATGTAACCCTCCTTGAATATGAAAGGCTCTAGATTGGTAATGACAAAGAGGGGTTTTAGTAAAAGGTGGTTTTAGAACAGAAACCATACTATTGTCACCATTGCAAGATGTTCGGACACACCAAGGATAGTTGCTTCTGCCTTCNTGGACACACTAAGGATAGAAGCTTTAGGCTTCACCCTCCCTCAAAGAAGAATGTGTCAACTCAAGAAAGGATTAATTAGCCTACCCCCCAAGAACTTACAGTCTGTGTGGAACCCCCTCCAACTAGGAATTTGGAGGACATGATGGATACACCCAGAAGCTCAAAAACTTCTTTTGGCTCTAATGATCCAACTAAAATTTCCCCCAGACACTTCGGGAGGAGGAGAAATCAAATAAATATTATAACTCCTCTCACTACCCCACTAGATGTAGACGAGACATCTAGAGAGAATATCCAGAAAGATACTCCTGTCTTAGAAGCACTTGAGAGAAAAGATATAGCTGAGATGAAACTCCTATTGGAAGAGGAATGGCAAACATAGAAATCTAAGAAGAAGAAAAAAGTTTTATTATAAGTTCATAAATTAAAGGACGGAAATGATGGGAGCATAAGTGGTCTGAAGATGGGTGGACCTCCTCCTTATAGAGGAAGGACCAGATCAAGATCTTAACCTTCCCTCCATTTCAATCCCTCCAATGATTAACATGCCGTGTAGGAACATAAGGGGCATTTCCCACCCTCAGTCTTTAAGAAGACTGATTTATCTCAATAAAAATTATAAACTGTGGTGTTTTGCTATACTTGAACTAATGGTTCAGCAAAACTCTCATAGAATTATTAACAAATTCCATGGTTTTTCTTACTATGCCAAGAAGAATAACAAAGTTTGATTCTTTTGTAGGAAAGAAATATAGTGGAGCATACTTATTTACCATCCACAGTTCATACATCGTTCACTTGTAGTCCAAGTCCATCTGAAGTATGCAACCTTCATTTATGCTGGAATTCTCAAAGCAGATAGATAGGAGCTTTAGGAGGGCCTAAATATCATCTGCACAAACATGAACTCTCTCTGGATGGTAGAGGGAGATTTTAATTGCATCACTAGTGCTGTAGAGAAATTGGGGGGGGGGGAGACCTCCCAATCTGTCCAAAATGACTTTCTTCAAATAGCAAATTTAGCAAGTTGGTTTGTCTAACTTGGGATTCCAGGGTCCTAATTTCACTTAGAAGAGAGGTCTCCTGTAGGAAAGGCTTGACAGGGTGTTACTGAATGACCATTGGCAAAAGCATTACCTCCTAACCTTTGTCACACACTTAACCCTCACTGGTTCTGATCATAGACCACTCTTTGTATCCATTACTTCCCCTAGAACTACCACATATCACCCTCCTTTTAGATACCTTAATATCTGGTCTACTCACCCTCTTTCATCAGCTGTGTTGCTTCCAATTAAATGAGAATTGATCATACTGACCCTTTCATCAAGTTAAGCCTTCTTCATCTGAAAAAAAGCAAAGCTTTGAGGAAGTGGGGTTGAGAGCTTTTGGGAATGTTCTTTCCAATGCCTTATTTGTTAAGAAGGAAGTTGAAATAATTGAGGCTTGAGGCTGCTGTTCAGAATAATACTGCCACTGAGACAGATCTTCTTAATGCTCAGACTAATCTGCTTAATGTTATTGACATCAAGAGATGCTACTCAAACAAAAAGCTTCTATTAACATCTTTACTGAAGGTGACAGGAACACTAAGTTATATCATGCTTATATAAGTTACAAGAGGAAGTGAAATACCATACACTCTATTTACTCTACTGAGGGAAGATGAATTAATGACAATGAACTTATTGCTTTGGATGTTGTTAAGTACTACAGTTCCCTACTGAACTCTTCAGCTGATGTTAATACTGACTATGAAGATTACTTTACTGAAGAATCTAATTACACTAACCAGCTTAATCTCACTGAACCCCCTTCTGATGAGGAAATTTGAGATGCCTTAAACACAATTGACAGCTCTAAAGCAGCTGGCCCTGATGGTTTTACTGCTGACTTCTACAAAAAAGCTTGGCACATTATTAAGAAGGAGGTAGTACAGACAATCAGGAGCTTCTTCAAGAGGGTCAATCTACCTAGCTATTTTGGAGACACTTTTATTGTGCTAACACCCCTAAAGGTGATTTGTAGAAGACTTGGGAACATTACAGGTCTATCGGCCTCACATCTGTCATAAGTAAATTAATAAGCAAGATCATAGTTAGAAGATTCCAACCTCATCTTGACAGGATTATTTGCCCAAACCAAACTGCTTTCATTAAAGGAAAATCCATTACTGGTAATGTGTTGCTGGCCCAAGAACTCATTCTGGATTTACATAAAATTAGTAGAGGGGGAAATGTAATTTACAAATTAGATATTAAAAAAGCTTATGACACCATTGAGTGGAATTTCATTTTGGGGATTCTTGTAGCTAGAGGATTTCAACCTGAATTCAGTAAACTCATCCACAGGTGGCTCATCAACAACAAACACTCTATCTTGATCAATGGCAAAGCCTGGGGATCTTTCACTGCTACCATATGACTCAAACAAGGTGACCCACTCTCTCCCACTATCTTTATTATTGCTATGGATTACTTCTCTAGAATGCTTGACATAATCATTCTCATCCAACGGTACTCCATATTCCATCACAAATCCAATATAGCTATTTCCCACCTCATGTATGTTGATGATATCATGAAATTCTCTAATGTTCATAAGAATGCAGTTAAAAAAGTCTATAAATCCCTGCAACAATTTTAGAACTACTCTGGAATGGAGTTTTTCCCTACAAAATGCCAGCTTATATTTAACAAGAGGGATTCTTCCACTTAAAACATTGGGTCTCAAATTACATTGGCTTCTTTATTGCTAAGGACCCTTTAAAATATTTGGGGGTCCAACTCACTTGGGGGAGATCTAAAATGATCCAATTTGATGAGGTCTTTCAGAAAATTCAGAAAACCTTATCCAGCTGGTCACATTCTTTCCTGTCAAATGGGGGAAGATTCGCTCTTCTTAGAAGCATCCTAACTATTTTCCCCTCATATATTCTTCAAACCAACTACCTGAAGAAAAGCATTCAAATTCATTTGGAGAGAGTCTTTAACAGATTCTTATGAGCAAGTTAAAGACAAAAGCTCCACTGGGCTTCTTGGCAGAAGGCAGCTAAGCCAATAATAGCAGGTGGAATGGGGTTCAAGGGACTCCATCAAATCACACAGATTAATTTCTATAAGATGTGGATTAATTTTAGAACCCAAACTTCCCTATGGGCTAAGTTCATGAATGGAAAATATTACAAGGGCTAACGTCCTTCTCTCATTTCCAAAAAACTGGGGGACTCCAGAATTTGGACTAATATGCGTAAAATTAGACATCTTGTTGAAGATATGTACATATGGGATTTGGGGAATGGTAAAGTGAGCTTTTGGCTTGAACATTGGTGTCCTAAGGACTGGCTAGGGCCCCCCCTTCTGACTTCAACTCTCAACTCTCAGTTTGTGATCTTTGGGAAGGGGACTTCCGGTCTGTTACTAAACTTCAATCCTTTCTACAAGAGCCCCATCTGTCTCAAGTTACTAAGGTTGTTTTTGATAAGAGCAGGAGAGACAGGATTATCTGGCATTGCTATGCTAACCAAAGCTTGACAAAAGCCATCTATGCCAAACATTGTAGTTGGGATCAAGTCCCCTGGGGTGAAGCCATTTGGAGCATATATCTATCCCCCTCCATATCCTTCTTTTGTTGGAGATTCTTCAACAACCTTTTACCAACTGATGATATTCTTAAACCGAAGGTATTAGGAGGGCTTTCTAGATGTTATCTCTGTCTGAAATCTGAGAGGACAATAACCAGCTATTTTTTAATTGTGAATTTGCTCAAGAGGTATGGAAAGCACTCCTTACTAAAATTAAAGTTGAGGGCTTGGATAAGGACTGGTCAAGTCTCAAAGATGGATGGCACAACTAGAATGGTAAAAAAGGTGAGTCTATTCTATTTATTGTGGCCTGGTTCTTGTGGATGTGCAGGAACAACAGAAAACATGAAGACATGAATATTTAACACAATAAGGTTACTAGAAATTGTGTTTCCTATTTAGACAAGCTAATCCATCTCAAAAACTTCCCTAATATCAGCTTGTCTCAGACCACTGCAACTAAAAGACAAAACAAGATTGAGAAAGTAATTTGGTAACCTACTGATCTTCAAACCATGAAGATTAACACTGATGGTAGCTTTTCTGAATGGGGTAGAGGGGTGGGAGGGGTTTTTAGATATTCCTACAACAAATGTTTGTTAATATTTCATGCTCCTACTGAGGCCCATGATGCTTTAGAAGCTAAGCTTATTGTTGTTTACTGGGCCCTTACCTTTGCATAGAAAGTTGCATGGCATAATTTGTGGATTGAGGTAGACTCTTATCAACTGATTGCCTTCCTCACTGCAGAGCAGCTGTCCTCTTGGCACCATATGCAATGGAAACAAAAAATTGGCAATGTACAAAACATGTTCCAAGTTTATATGTCCTTTATATACAGAGAAGCGAGCCAACCTGCTAATTGGCTTGCCAGACATGGTATATATGTTAACTCCATCTCAGGGTCAACAAGACCTCCCACCCCTCTTGCTCTCCTGATTCATGGTGATAAGTTGGAGACTCTTTATCTCAGATTCAAGGCTAGTCATCTCAAAGAACTGTAGTCAATTGGAGCCTCTTTTCTTTTTTTCTCTTTATTAAGTTTTATTGCACTCATGTGTGCCTTAATTTTGTGGATTGGTCTCCCTCCTTTATTTTTGTACGGGGACTTCTCCAATGGTCTATTTTGTACTGCTTNGGGTTTTTAAGAGCTTCGCCCGGATTTGACATTGTAAGAAAGTACCCCTTTAAACCATTCCATGTGCATTGTAGTCAAGGACGATAGCTTTTAATAATAATAAAAAAAATTCTTCTTTTGGAAAAAAAACCAGCAAAATAGTAATTTTTTTATTTGACTTTTTTTAGCTTTATATACAATATAAAATGTGGCTAAAATTTTAAATGTTATAGTACTTATTTTTTTCTCAAATTACATTGGCAAAAATGTAATTTTATAATTTGACAAATGCTCACATTTGATCTTATTTCTATTTTCCTACTTGTGACGAAAATAATATAATTTTGAAAATTTGGGTTATATATATATATATATATATATATATATGTACAGGATGCTGGCGGCTAAGGAGAGAAGTGCTCTGCTAGGGTTTCTGGCAACATGGTGAGCTGCTGAAGGTGTTGCTTTCTTCAGGGTGCTCTGTTCTCCTCCTCCTTCACTGTAAAGTTTATCTCCAACACTCCTTTCTTAGGCTGTGGTGGTTCTTTTACTGCTTCTCTGGTTTTTCTTGGTTGGAGGCTCTTTTACTGTTCCATTGGAGGCCTCCCAGTCTCTCAGTTTTCCACTGGCCTCCTGCTTTCTGTACTGCTTGCTGTTTCATTACTCAAAAGTTTCTGGGTTTTCTCTTTATGGCTGGTGTCATGGCGACTCCAATTGATGTTCACACTGATTCTAAATGGACTAAGGCTACTTATGCAGGGATTGTTGGAAGAGCTAATGACACTCTCCAAGATCCTACAAATTTAATTTTCCCTCAGGAATTTCATAATGCTGCTGCTGGCAAAGGGATTTGCCCTTGCATTCACCCCCTTGGCTTCAAAGATGGAGAAACTGCAGTCTACTTCTCTGCAGCTGAAATTGCTTCACTGAATGAAGAAGTCAGATTCACTCTTGTTGGAAAATTTCAATTGGGCCATCCTAAAATGGACCATGTTAGAAGCTTCTTTGATTCTTTAAATTTCATTGGACAATGGAAGCTTGGTTTGATAGATGGCAGACACCTTCTTATCCAACTCTCAATGGAAGAAGATTATGCTAGGCTAGTTGTTAAACAAGCTATTTCTATAGCAGAAGTTACAATGAAAATCCAGAAATGGACTAGAGACTTTGACCCAACTAAAGAGCCTCTTGTGGTCCCAGTTTGGTTTAAGCTAGCTGGTCTTCCAATACCTTACTTCAAGCTTAATGCACTGTTTAATATAGGGAGAGCACTAGGTACTCCCCTCAAGGTGGATGCTCCTACTTTCAAAAAGGAAAGACTTGCTCTTGCTAGAATTCAAGTGGAAAGAGACATAACCCTCCCTTAGATTAAAAGAATATGGATTGGTTCTGATGAAGAGGGATTTTGGCAAGATATAACCGCTGAACAAAAGCCTTTTTACTGCCAACACTGTAAAATGTTTGGCCACACTATTGAGAAATGCTATAGGCTCCACCCCCCTACAAAAAAACTTAATTTAAGGGTAGCCAGTCAGGTTTCTAATCAGGGACAAAGCAATAATACCACTACATGTAATCACAAGGAGGATGTCAGGCCAACCAGTAAAACTATTTCTGTCAAGAACACTAATCCTTCTAATACTTTCCCCTCTAATGATCCATTGGGGGAATTATCATAACCCCAAAACAACATGGAAACTTCCCCAGGTTGTGTGGTGAGGGCAGAACCTAATGAAGTCTTATTACCCCTTCTTCCCCCACCTTCCTGGAAAAGGGAAGTGTGTTTTGGAAAACCCCTTGGTCACTGAGACTGACACTTTTGAAGCTGCTGCTGTTGAAGTGCAGCAGGCTTTGGGAGAAGATTGGCAAAATCAGAAAAAAAAAAGGAAAAAGAATGTGATGAAAAGTTCCCTGATCAATGAGGCTGCTCCTAGCATTGCTGAGGCTGATGTCATTGATTTGCAACAGGCCTTGGAAGAGGATTGGCACTTTTTAGAAAACCAGGAAAAAGAAAAAGCTGACTTCTGAGGTGCACCAACTCCTACAAGGAACAAACTCTTCCAAGAAGGATGGAAAGGCTAAGACCCCTTCTGGCTCTAACTCTATTTATAATAAAGGAAGAACTAGGTCAAGGTCTCAACCTTCCATTCAATTCTCTCCTATCAGTGATTAGTATTCCTCTTTGGAATGCTAAGGATCCCATGTTTAATATTTTGTGTTGGAACATTAGAGGAGTGGCTCACCCCTCCTCTCTTTTAAGATTAAGACATCTCATCAAACTTCACAAGATTTGGTGCTTTGCAATTCTTGAACCTATGGTCACCAAATATCCTCAAAACATCATCAACAAGTTTTCCAAGTTTATTTATTATACTAATTCCACTAATAAAATCTGGCTATTTGTCAGACCAGAAATTAAATGCAGTTTACTTGTTAACCATCATCAGTTTCTTCATATTCAGTTTGCTATTGGAGCACAGGTGGGTTTTGCATCATTCATCTATGCTAGCAGCCTTCCTAGATACCAACAAGAATTGTGGCAGGAGCTGATGACTTTGGGACATAATGTTGACTCTTTCTGGATTTTGGGGGGTGACTTCAATTGTATCACTTCTTCTACTGGAAAAAGAGGGGGTAAAGCCCCTTTACTCTCTCATATAGACAAATTCAATAACTTCATCAGTGATGCTGGTCTATTTGATCTAGTCTTTCAAGGTCCAAAGTTCACTTGGAGAAGAGTTACTTTGTGGGAAAGATTGGATAGGTTGCTTGGCAACTGCTTATGCTTTCAAACCTTTCCATTCTCTACTATCACCCACCTTGCAATGGCTGGATCTGATCATAGACCTCTCCTTTGCTCTATACAGAACACTGCTAGACCAACTCATACACCCTTCAGATTTCAGAATATGTGCACTCTACATCCTGTTTTCATTAAGGAAGTGGAAAACAATTGGAATTCCAACCTGCATGCAGACCCTTGAATCAGATTATGGTTAAATCAAAAGAACTTAGCCTCTCATCTGAAAAAATGGAATTGGGAAAGATTTGAGAAAGTTAATGAACAGCAAGAGGTCATCCAAAAAGAAGTCCACAGTTTGGAGGAAGGCTTACAAATATGAGGTTCACCTTGCCTTGCACAAATCAGCTACCATGAATGTTTCTTAAAACAAAAAGTTGTTGTCACTAAATTTACTGATGGTGATAGAAATACTAGATACTATCATGCCTGTATCAATCATAGAAGGAAGAGTAACATGATTTTAAACATAACCAACTTCAATGCCAGGAAGTTAACCAATGCTGATGAGATAGCTTATGAAGCAGTCCAACATTTCCAAAAGCTGTTCACCAAGGAGCTGGATTTTAGAAGCCCAATTAAAACTGAGATGTTCACTAACTCTCAGCAATATGTACATAATTTAAATCTCACTAGTACCCCTTTGGAAGATGAGATAAAATAAGCCTTAGATTCCATTGATGGTCTCAAAACTGCTGGGCCTGATGGCTACACATCTAATTTCTATGAAGCCACATGGGATAGGACTAAACAAGACATTATGCTTCCTGTCCAAAACTTCTTTCTAGGTGTGGGCCCCCCTAAATATTTCAGTGCCTCCACCATCACTCTGATACCTAAGAATCAAAACAGAAAAACTTGGGGGGATTGCAGGCCAATCAGCCTAACCAATGTGATCTCCAAAATAATCAGCAAAATCATTGTGTTTAGGCAGCAACCCCATCTCCATCATCTCGTTGTGACAACCAAGTGGCTTTTATTAAACGGAGGAATATTACTGACAACATCCTACTTGCCCAAGAACTCCTGCTAGACCTTGACAAATCTTGTAGAGGAGGAAATGTTAGCTTCAAACTGGATATAAGCAAAGCCTATGATACCATTAATTGGGAATTCATCCTTGATACTCTTTCTGCTAGAGGCTTCAATGAAGAATTTATTAATTTGATACACAGATGGCTTAAATGCAATGCACATTCAATTCTGATTAATGGCAAGTGTCATGGCTTCTTCAATGCTACCAGGGGGATCAAGCAGGGAGACCCCTTGTCTCCAACAATTTTTATACTTGCTCTGGACTACCTTTCTAGACAATTGAATAATTTGGTTACTATTTCACCTCATTTGTCTTTCCATCACAGATCTAATATCCTCATAAGCCACTTAGCATATGCTGATGACATAATTATTTTCTCCAATGCTGCCAAGAATTCTGTCAGGAGGGCATATAAATGCCTTCTCCACTTTCAGCACACTTCAGGTATGGCACTTAACAAACAAAATGTCAATTTATTATTAATAAAAACTCCACTCCTCAGCTCAAGCACTGGATCTCTGAATACACTGGATTCAGCTATGCCAACCTCCCTATCAAATACCTTGGAATACATCTGCTCAAAGGCAGAACTAGACAAATATATTTCCAGGATGTCATTGATCAGATCAAAGCACAACTTGAACATTGGACTAACGCTTTCCTCTCTAATGATGGGAGGATCACTGTTTGAAGGAGTATTCTCACTGCAATGCCTGCTTATGTCCTACAAATGCTCTCTATGCAAAAGGGTACTCAAGACTATATTTGAAGAATCTTCAATAAATTTCTCTGGTCTGGTCAAAGAAAGCAATTTCAGTGGCTCCCTTGACAGAAATTATGTAAACCATTACAAGCTGGTGGGCTGGGCTTTAATGACTTCCAACACTTGGGTTTCAATAATCTTTGCAAATTATGGATCAGATTCAGGTCCTAGGATAGCCTTTGGGCAAGATTTCTAAAAGGGAAATACTACAGATCTTTGCACCCTATTTTGGTATCCAAAAGGATAGGGGATTCCAAACTATGGACAAAACTGCTGAAAATCAGAAATAAAGCTGAGGAACTCTTCCTTTGGGAGCTAGGAGATGGGCATATCAATTTTTTGTTAGATAACTGGGTCAGCAATGGAGAGAAACTTGAGTGCCTCAACCCCAATCCCAACACTAATTGTCTAGTCAGAGATTTTTGGTCTGATAATCAGTGGAATTGCAGACTGATGAACACTATTCTTTCCAGTGAACATGTAAGGTGGGTTAAGGATACTCTCATCTCATCCATTTCCAAAGACAAATTATTCACAAAACAGGCTTACTCTTAGAAATTTTCAGCCTACATTAATCATCATTTCTTTAATTGAAACCTGATACCTTGTGGTAAAGCCATTTGGGTTAAATTCCTAACTCCCTCTATGTCCTTTTTTTGCTGGAGACTCTGACACTCCTTACTGCCGACTGATGCTATTTTAAAGATGAAAGGGCTTAGAGGACCTTCAATCTTCCCACTTTGCTGTGCTGCTGAAGAAAACTTGGATCACCTATTTTCTCATGTGCCCTCTCACAAAAAATTTGGTCAGGTTTAATCAAGATCCTGAGTATTAATAGTCAGAATCTAAGCTGGCTTAAATTTTCTACTAGCTGGGAAGATTGGCATAACAGCAACCTTTGGGTGATACCATGTATTGTGGCTTAGTTCATATGGATGTACAGAAACCATAAAAAATTGATGAGAATGTTTCGGAGCAAAATCTGTGATTATTAATTGTATCTCTTATATTCAGAAATTGATCAAGTTTCATCACTTTCCCAATGTTATAAAGCACTGAACTCCAGGAAACAATACTCCTATTCTTCAGCCTTTCAAACTAATCCTTTGGAGTCCTCCCCCTACTGGTTGGTTGAAGGCCAACACTGATGGAAGCTTCTCAAATGGTTGTGCTGGTACTGGGGGAATCTTCAGGAACTCTTATGTTTCTCCCATTAAATATTCCACTGCTCCTGCTGTGGCAATGGATGCTCTGGAGGCAAAATTCATAGATATATACTAGGCCATCAGAATTGCTTCTTACTGCCATATGGGTCCTTTGAACATAGAAACAAATTCTACTAATTGCATTAAAATCCTCCTTCATGATGAAACCTCCTTGGAATATAACGAGATGGAACAATTTGTTATTAGCCTTACTAACCAGAGACAAGATCAATATCAATTATATTCCTAGAGAGGGTAATTGTCTTGCTCATTGGCTTGCCTCCCAGGGTATAAATACTGAACAAACTTTTGTTGGGCTGACACTTACACCTGAATTAAAATTTCTGCTCAATGGAGACAATTTGGCACACCCTTATATCAAATGTATGTAACTGCTATGGGAGGTAGACCCTTGGGGGAAGGTATTAAATCACATAGTGTTAAACTTTATTGCTGGTCTTTGTGTGTCATCTCTGTTTATGTGTTCATACTCATGTGTTCCCTAGTTCATTTTTTGCTTTTTGAGAGAATGTATATCTCTCCAACTCTTGTAATCCTCATTTGGTTCTTGATTAACATGTAAGAAGACTTAGTTGCTCTTT
>JXCR01119789.1:45407-62422 GCA_002079205.1 Phalaenopsis hybrid cultivar | reverse complement strand
ATCTTCCAATAGAGACGTATTAATTTAGTTGAAGTTGTATTTTTGGTGATGTTTGTGATTAAATTTTGAGTTGTCTTATATTTTTGAAATGTTGTGGGAGTGTTTTTTTNAAGCCTCGTTAGCAACCGTAGGTTACCTCCTCCGAGGGATTCCCGATCTTCCAATATAGACGTATTAATTTAATTGAATTTANTTTTTTGAAATTTTGTTTTTTGGTTTTGATTTTGTTTTGTTTTTTAACATGCAAGTGTATGCAGTAAATAAGGATAAAAAGAAAAGCAGTAGAAACTTTATGATTGCATGTTTGTTGTGATTAAATTTTGAGTTGTCTTATATTTTTGAAATGTTGTGGGGGTGATTTATGCAATTTCATATTTTTTATGCAGGTATGTAAATACAAGCATAAATAAAAGTGCAATAGGTTTTTATGATTGCATGTTTGTTGTGTTTCCCGATCTTCCAATAGAGACGTTTTAGTTTAGTTGAAGTTGCATTTTTGTGATGTTTGTACTGAAATTTTGAGTTGTCTTATATTTTTGAAATGTTGTGGGGGTGATTTATGCAATTTTATTTTTGTTTTCTCGATTAAATTTTGAGTTGTCTTATATTTTTGAAATGTTGTGGGGGTGATTTATTTTTTTTTCTCTCTTATATTTTTGAAATGTTGTGGGGGTGATTTATGCAATTTTATATTTTTTATGCAGTTTGAGTTGTCTTATATTTTTGAAATGTTGTGGGGGTGATTTATGCAATTTTATTTTTTTTCTTTGAGTTGTCTTATATTTTTGAAATGTTGTGGGGGTGATTTATGCAATTTTGCATGTTTGTTGTGTTTCCCGATCTTCCAATAGAGACGTTTTAGTTTAGTTGAAGTTGCATTTTTGTGATGTTTGTACTGAAATTTTGAGTTGTCTTATATTTTTGAAATGTTGTGGGGGTGATTTATGCAATTTTATTTTTGTTTTCTCGATTAAATTTTGAGTTGTCTTATATTTTTGAAATGTTGTGGGGGTGATTTATTTTTTTTTCTCTCTTATATTTTTGAAATGTTGTGGGGGTGATTTATGCAATTTTATATTTTTTATGCAGTTTGAGTTGTCTTATATTTTTGAAATGTTGTGGGGGTGATTTATGCAATTTTATTTTTTTTCTGAAGTTCTTATATATTTTTGAAATAAATTGTATTTTTTGTGATGTTTGTGATTAAATTTTGAGTTGTCTTATATTTTTGAAATGTTGGTTGTGGGGGGATTTATGCAATTGATTAAATTTTGAGTTGTCTTATATTTTAAAATGTTGTGGAGGGGATTTATGCAATTTTATTTTCTCATGCAGGTATATAAATACAAGCATAAATAAAAGTGCGGTAAGAAAGTACAAGAAAGACTGTAAACTTCAGTAAGTATGGTACAAATATAAAAGAAAAGCAGTAGAAAAGTACAAGAAAGACTGTAAAATGAAGGTATGTAAATACAAGCATAAATAAAAGTGTAGTAGGAAAGTACAAGAAAGACTATAAAATGCTGTAAACTGTAAAAGTGTACCTGGTGAGTCTTCTCGTTCCACCACCTGCAACTCAAAATACATGTTAGAGCATNAACTTAATGAGTTTCATAATTTCATTTAGACCGTGGGAAGCCTCGTTAGCAACCGTAGGTTACCTCCTCCAAAGAACTCCAGATCATCTAATAGAGACGTCTTAATTTAGTTGAAGTTGTAATTTTGTGTTATGTTTGTGATTAAATTTTGAGTTGTTTTATATTTAAATGTTGTGGTGGTGAATTTTATCTTGGTTGATTTTAGTTTTGATTTTGGTTTTGTGGCTATCCTGATAGTTTTAGTTTTCATGCAGGGAGGCATCGTTGTTCAGCATTCAAATTTGTAGGTATAAAAGTACAATATGAAAGTACAAGAAAGACGACGCTGAAAACTGTAAAAGTGTATATGGCAAGTCTTCTCGTCCCATCACCTGAAACTCAAAGGGCATGTTAAGGCAGTTTATATGAAATAGAGAAGTAAAATTTTGATGACCTATCTACCCTTAGGTCACATCTTGGTGGGTCCTTAGGAATTTAATTAAGGATGATTTTGTCAAGCAAAACGTATTAAGTTTAGTAGATCTCCGAGGTATCCAACATATCTAGACAAAGAAGCACGTCCGTTTTAAATTCTTAAAGAGTCAAGTTAGTGTTATTGGAACACTTAGCCAAATTTTAGGCCTAATTAGGCTTGTAATGTTTGGAAGATGTTTTAATTTTGATTAAGTTTGTTTTTCTAATCCTCATTTAAATAAACTTGATTTAGCCTAAGTCACTACTAAGCCCTTAAGACCTATGTGAGTGTCTTAGTTAGTTTTGAAAATGTTAAGANACCTAGGTGAGTGTCTTAATTAGCTTTAAAAAGATTAAGCTTTAGGTGGTCATAATTCATGATTTGAATTTTCTTGGAAATCAAAATAGGCGTATTAAATTGATTAATTATTGACTTCAAAAGTCATACCCCTAAGTCTTGGGTTCATTTTATTTTAATTAACTTCCAAATTTTAATAATTTAGAAATTTATTAGTTAATTTTATTTGAAAATCAAAATAGGGGTATTAAATTGATTAATTATTGACTTCAAAAGTCAAAGTCCTAGGTTCATTTTATTTTAATAAACTTCCAAATTTTAATAATCTAAAAATTTATTAACTTACTTATCTTTTCAATTAAGAAAGTGAGGTTGGTTTCTACCAATTAACCTTTTGTGTTTCAAACATCCAAATAAACTAATTAAGATCGAAGGTTGCCCATTTCCCTCGTTGAATTAAGCTTAAATANAAATTTTGGTTATAATTGGGCTTGTAGTGTTTGAAAGATGTTTTAATTTTAAATGATGTTTACTTTTCTAATTCTCATTTAAATGAAACATATTTAGCTCTACTAAGCCCTTAAGACCTAGGTGAGTGTCTTAATTAGTTTTGAAAAGGTTAAGCTTTAGGCGGTCATAATTCATGATTTAAATTTTATTTGAAAATCAAAATAAGGGTATTAAATTGATTAATTATTGACTTCAAAAGTCATACCCCTAAGTCTTGGGTTCATTTTATTTTAATTAACTTCCAAATTTTAATAATTTAGAAATTTATTAGGACTTCAAAAGTCATACCCCTAAGCCTTAGGTTCATTTTATTTTAATAAACTTCCAAATTTTTAATAATTTAGAAATTCATTAACTTATCTTTTCAATTGGGAAAGTGAGGTTGGTTTCTACCAATTAACCCCANCATTTTATTTTAATAAACTTCCAAATTTTAATAATCTAGAAATTTATTAACTTATCTTTTTAATTAAGAAAGCGATGTTGGTTTCTACCAATTAACCCCTTGTGTTTCAAACATCCAAATAAACTGATTAAGATCAGAGGTTGCCCATTTCTCTCCTTGAATTAAACATAAATGTTAATTAAGGCTAAATTTCTAAAATTACACATTTGCTCCTAAGACTCTAACACTTCATAATTCATCAAATTTAATCCAAATGACTTTGAAATTTAAACTACTATTTAAAGCCCAATTTTGACCAAAATCCCAAAATTTATCCAAAATATCAAAATTTGTTCAAAAATCATTTCAAACCATTTGAAACCACCCAAACTGCCCAAAACACAGGAAAATTTTCAAAATTACCAAAATACCTCTGATTTTACCAAAATTTAAAAAATATCCCTCGTGACCCAAACTGTGCCAAAACCTCCAAAATCATTTCAAATGTTCCAAAATCATTTTAGACCACTCAATTGAGACCAATTCAACCATTTTGACCAATTTTGACCAAAAGCCCCAAATTTCCCGTAAAGGTCCAATTAATTCAATTCACCCCTAATGTCCACCAATTTGATCCCAATTTTTCCTAATATCAATTATAAACTCAAATTCATCATGCTGAAAAATTGATTGAAAGAAAATCCAAGTTCAATTGGACCCAATTTCAAACCTAAATCCTAAGCCCAATTCAAAATCTCCAAATTGAACCCACAAACCTATCCAATTGCCCCAATTTTGAATCCTAAAATCTATAGATTACTCAACCAGAATAAAATGGAACCCTCAATTGGCCTTGTTCAAGCCCCAATCTCGCTCAAATTCAACTTTTACCAAAAAACCCCAATTTTGCCCCAAGCTCCAAATTTCACCAAATTGAACTTCATAACCCCAAAATTTTCACTCAATTGATATTCAAAACTCTTCATGGTAATCCCTTGGACCAATTTGAACATCAATTGGGTCTAACAAAAACCCTAGCCCAATCCAAACCTAAGGCTAACCTAATTGCTCCAAAATTGGCCATGAGCCAAAATCCATCAAATTGAGCTTCCAAATTAACTCAAAATCACTCAATTCTTTTTCTAAACTCCTTGTGACAATCTTATACATCGTTTTAGCCAATCAATTGAGCTCAATGCTATGACTAGCCCAACCTAAATCCGAGTTCAATCCAAAATGCCCAAAATTGAACCTATGCTCTAAACTTGACCAAACCAAATCTAATTTATCAAGCCAAAGCCACCATAGCCACCCTTTGGACTATAGTGACAAGGTTAGACCCACTTAGCCCACCCTATATGAGCCATAGACCAATGGTCCCTTGATTTAGGGGATCTCTTCCCATATTTGTCTTAATCTAAGATATCTTTGCCATCAGTCTTAGTCATTCAGACTTGATCATTATTAACCTTCCTTTAGCTCGCTTAACTCTTCATGCCACCATCCTTGGCCTTGTCGGTCGGCCTAGTAGCTGAAAAACTCTAAAACCTAGAGCCACCTTGTTTTAAATTAAGCCCATTTTACTCATCCAAGTTGGCTCATCCCAATTGGTCTTTGATACTCTTCATCCCTCCACATAAGCTGCTAATTGAACTTGAATTGAAGCTCAGCTAGCCACCTCAAGCTCCTCTTTTTATAGTCCCTCTCCTACGTCCAAGAAGAGAACTCATCAATTTCCTTAGGGAGACTCTGTCAAATTGCTTCCAGATACTCTTCAAGCGCTCCTAAGCTCAAGCCCACCATTTCCCCTTCTGAATCCCTCTGTGAGAGCTCAATTTTGAGTCCAAAATCCAGTGGTTTTCTGTCACTTAATCCAAACCTTTTCAAAATCCAAATTGACTCTTCCTTTAGCTTCCCTAAGCTAAATGAAGAAGTTAACCATCAAAACCCCTGGTCACGAGCACTCTAACCCACCTTTAGACCAAGGCTGCTCCACCTTTTCACTAAACTCATACTTGAACCCCATACCAGAGCAAGGTGACACATCCAGGAAGTTTTTCAGACTCCACTGAAGCTTCCAGAAACACCCAATCGAGGCCTCACCTCTTGGGCAAAGGTATAGACCATTAACCCTAATTTTGAGCTTTGTTTCACCAATTGTAAAGAGAACTTGTATTAGCATTGTAACCATATAGATGTGTTCTTCTTGAGTAGATGAAGGTGTAGAAATAAATCCTAAGTGATTTGGTTGAGTATCGAGATATATCTTAAGGTTTAAAGTTGAATTGCTTATGGGTTAGGTCAGTTAGGGATGATGACCAGGAGCCATCCGATCGCGTGTGTATCAGATGGACAGACGAGATCAAGCTGGACGAGGAGATGGTATGCGAACCACGGGATGTGTGGTGCTGTGGTGGCTGGCAACGCTAAATCAGAGAGAACCGCATGGAAAGCTCGACACATATGAGGATTGTGTGGCCGCTGACTGGGTTAAGTAGGAAAATAAGATTTATTGATATAAATAAATGCCTGAACTTAAAAAATTCATATCTTTGCATAGAAAAAACATAAAAATAAAATAAAATTACCAACTTGCTCAGTGAACATAAGAGAATAATGTGGGCCCAAAATAAAATTTATTTAATGGGTCTCTAATTTTTAATTAATTAAATAACTTATGAGGTGTTTTCTTTTTATTTGATTAAATATTATTCATTAAATCTTGAAACTTTGGTGGTTCATTCCTCATTATAAAGGGGATGTTCTCTAATTTTCCGAAGGCTAGAGAGCATCTCAATGCATGTAACCCTAATTTCCAAGCTTGCATGGCTATTTTAGCTTAAAATAATTATATAAATCAGAATACCACTTGGAAACTTACGGGATGAATTTTAGTAGTTTCCCTCTGGTTAGGGAAGCTTAGGAAAAATATCAGGATAGTTTGGATAATTTTTGAATATTTCTATATTTAGTTAAATGATTATAGCTTGTATTGAATTATTTAATTTAAATATTTTTCAAAAATCACTGAAATCAATTCCACACTATATAGAAATATCATGTTGACTCACTGTAAAAATTTGAAATTTATTTGTTTAAGTTTAAGTACTAAAGTTGATTTTCTAAAAAAAAGTATATTTTTGTACAAAAATAATTATATTAAATTAAATATACTTAGAAAAAATTATGAAAAATGGTTTTTTAAGTTCCTTGTGATCAAGGGCACTTAGGAAAAATAAAATTTCTTTTGAGAAAATACTTTATTTTTAAGCTATATTTTAAATTAAAAAAATTTAAAAGTTCAAAAAACATGAAAATGGTCTAAAGTGTGCCTAAGTTTCCTAATCACCTAGGTCTCATTAGAATGTTTTTTTCTATTTTTTTAAAAATAATTATAAGATTTTAAAAACCTTAAAATATTTTTCCTTGTTTTCTCATTAAAATAATTATAATAAATCATCAAAATATGGAATTTGTTTCTTTGAGTTCCTTGGAGATTTAATAAAAATATAAAAGATAATTTTCAAAATTAAAATATAATTTATGTTTAAATAATCACTAAAAATCATTAAATAATTATAATATATAAAATATAATTTGAAAAAGTTATGAAATTTTGTCCAAGTGTTCCTCTGACCTAAGTGGACCTCTAATAATTCTCTCATGACAAAAACTATTATTTTGATTAATTAAATAAATTAAAATTGAAAAATCCTATTTTTGAATAAAAATAATTATATAAATTAAATTAAAATCTAAAAGACCACAACGTCTCATCTGATATTTTAATTAACTCATGATTGGGTCTCCATGGAAATTTCAAGGTCACTTGAATTTCATCTGATAAGTTATAAGATAAGGAGCCCGAGAGGCAAAATGTTAATTTTGGAATTTTAATACCCTAATTAAATTTTAGGATTAATCAAAGGGTAAATCGGTGATGCGGGTGGATTTAGTCTGTTAATTTTGTAAATATTTTTCAATATTACAAAAAACACATGACAGATACAATAACAAATATGCAAAATAATCCCAAAAGAAATAACTTTATTGAAAATAGTTTTATCTTTTAAAAATCTTTAAACTGCCAAATCCCCTATAAAAATAATGCAAATATCGTATCACTCAAGTAGTAAAAGGCTCTAATGAAGCCCTAGATATTGATCCCACAGGGAAGTTGGAAATGCCTATAAATAAATTCTTAAGATTATAATATAAACTACAATTTTTAAAACTACAATAGGCAAAGTGCAAAATTTGAATATTAAATACTAGAGTGAATGCTAATTAAAATACAATTGAAAGACAAAGTTAACTAAACTAAATTCTAAACTTTCAAAAGTTAACTTATGAAAACTAACAAAGTTTTAGTGATGAAAGGTTCAAATTTAAGAAAACATCCTTCCCCTTTAAAATGAGTATATAGATTGCGAAGAAATTAAAATCATTTGAAAAAATATATATAAATTATTTTGTGCCAAATAGGAGCAATCCTATTCCTTATCCTCTTCCGAGTGCATAAAGAACTTGACTAATCTAGATTTTTATCCTTAATTTCGTGGTTAGACTGGGAGGATACTGGCTGCCACTCCAGAGCTACCACTACTCCCTCACCTGAGAGCTAAGAATCTCGCATCAGTTTCCAATCGACTAGACCAAATTGGTGATTTTAATCTGTCATCATAAAATCTCTAATTTTGCATCCAACAAAGTATATTTTCCTATTTATTTACACCTAACTCCATGGATGACATACTCTCCTATGAAATGAAATGTGATTCTCCTAATGTTGTAGAAATAATAGCCCTTTTGGAATATATGTTTCTCAACACAATTTAACAATTCAATTGGCCAAATCAAAAAGTAAATGAAGATAGGAGTTCAAATCATCACAAATTATTGACATTTAAAATCATATAAAACAACTTTTCAAGCCTTTCTTTCCACTCTCAATTCTCTCTTAGAAGTGTAATGAAGAAGAAATCTCTCACCTTCCCTCTCCTCTTATAACCTCAATTCTCTCTTAGAAGTGTAATGAAGAAGAAATCTTTCACCTTCCCTCTCCTCTTACAATCCTTGAAGAAAATTTCTATGAACTTGACTTGTCTCTCTCTCTCTCTATCTCTTCTTTTCGCCCCTCTTACATGCCACACCAAAACCTCTTTTAGTCCTAGAATTCCCTCTCTTTTATAAAAGGCTACCTCCCTCCAAAATTCTATCCAAAAGTCAAATCTTTTGAATTCAAAAGACATGTCTATTGATCCAGGAGACATATCCCTTCATAAAAGAACCTTCCAAATTGTCTAGATATATTGAATTACTTCAAGGGGTGTTTAGAACAAGTGTACCTTTGAAAATTCATACAAAATTGATCTGGAACCGACTTAATCTGCAAAAAAGTCATCTCTAGCGCATTTTGCACCAGATCTGACACATCTTTTGCCAGCTCTCCGTCAAATAGCGCATCTGGCGCCAATCTGGCGTATCTTGCACCGGTTTGCTGAAGACCGCAATGTTCTGGGTTTTGATGCATCTGGCGCATCTTGCGCCAATCTGGCAGACCGTGTGTCAGAATCCCAAAATTCGCTGTTTTGGCTCCAAATTTTGTCCTTTTTGCTAATCTTACTCCAAATACCTAAAATTGATATGTCTGCATGAACATGAAAATATTCTTTTTTAAAGTGCAATGTCATCAAAAATAAGCATAAAATATATACTTAAAACTTCATATTGTTTAGGTGTATTAAAATCTCCCAAACATAAATGTTACCTATCCTCAAGTAACACTTTTACTTCATAAAAGCATTTGACTTAGGATAGAAATTAACTTATAACTTCTATACTTTAGTTTAATAAATAAAATAGTAGAATTTAAGAAAAAACCTTTAATAACTTAGATTCAAACTCTAAGTTTAAGAGATTTTAGTAATCAATTTTAAGATTTCTGAATTTCTATTCATTTCGAGAAGATTCACAATTTGTCATATCAAAGTTACTTAGAAATTCATATGAAAAAAAAACTTCATGAAAACTTTACTAATAATGCTACTAATACTCCAATATAAGTTTAGAAAATGTAATAAAGCCTTTTTCTTAAGTTGATTCAAGTGAAGCCAATTTTTTATTGGACATCTCCTTAAGCTTCTCCTCACTCATTTTTCTTCTCATCTTTCTTTTTCTTAAAGTGAGGATTACTATATCTGGTTAGCCTTTAATAGTTTTGAACTTCACTATCTTTTTATTAAAGTTAAAACCCTTACCTTTCTTCATTTTATAAGCTCATATTAGTTTATGATTTTCATAAAGTCTCATTCTTTTCTTGTTACATGAAACTCTAAGATTTTTAACACTTCAAAAATAAAATTTTCTTTACTTTAAATAGAAAAATATAGTCTTATCCTATCAAACCAAATATCTTTAACTTTGGAATTGTACTATATTATTAAAAACTTTTTACCTAAATTTACCATAATATTCATAAACATGAGTTTAGTCATTTAAAGTTAAATCTTAATATCCCAGATCATGTTAAATAAATTTTAAAAATATTATTAATTAAGGACAAATAAATTTAGTTTACTTCTTTTTAAAAGAAACTTTACTTTCCCCCAAACTTAAGTTTTTAAGTATTTTAAAAATGTTTTAGTACAAAATTGTTTGGTGAAAGAAAACAGTAAATGCATGAGACTAAAAACTAACCTGTAGAGGATTCCGACTATAAAACTTGGCTCTGGTATACTGCAGGTACTAACTTTTAAAATATATATAGGCTTTAAAGCATAAAATCAAACATAATATATTCTAAAGAATTTGCTGAGACTTAAAAATAGAAACAAAAACTGAAAATACTAAAAATTTAGAAAAGGTAAAAATCTACAGTTACTATTACAATTTTGAGTTCACAACACATAATGAAAGTTTTAAGATATTAGTTTCAAATGTTAATCAAATAACATTCAATCAACATAACAGATAAACAAACAACCAAATAAATAAACTAAACTCCTAAAAATATCAATCTTCATCACCTTCCTCATCATCATCATCATCACCATCATCATCATCATCTTCTTCTTCTTCATGAATAGGAGCATAAGGAGTGAAGCTGGGGCAAGTTGGAAATTCCACATTGGATTCACCCCTAAGATATCTAGCCATAGCTTCCTCAAAAGCTATATTATGCTAAACTCTCCTTTGCTTATACTCATCGTTATAAGCATTCCTTGCTCCAATTTCTCCAATTTGATTTTGCATATTAACTATATCCATTTGTTGAATCACGAGCTGCTCCATAATATTCTCAAGTGATGTAGAGCAAGAAGTAGATTCCCCTGCAGTTGATGTGGAGGGTCTATCACTACCTCCTCTCCTGGTCTCAACAAATGATTCAACTCTTTGAACTGTATGCTTCCCAATGGGGTTTTGTGGCAGTAATCATTCCTCATTTCTATGGGACTCAACTTATGATTGCTCACATAGAGTGAAAATCAAGGAAGGCTAACCCAAACCACTAGCTGTAAAGCTCTTAGCTATGCTCCGAGAATGATGAACTATGAGAGCACCAACATCTATTGCTTTCATGTTCTAAATTCAATAATTTTAGCAGTGAACCTCAAGTTGGCATAAAAATTCTGAATCATTGGTACAATTGCTACTGCAGTGAAGTAGCAAAACCTTTCCTAATTTTTAGTAATGATCAAACTCTCGATCTCGCCACCTGGGTTAGCAAATGTCTATTCCTGGATCAATCTTCTTGATTCTATTTGAGTGTTATAACTGTGTTGGGCCTTGAGATTGACAAATCTTCGTGCATCAAAATCATCTGATGGCCTTCCTCTCTTTACTCGTGGAGCCATTGGAAGTTTTATGAAAATCCAAATAAAATCCTAATAAATTACAAAATAAAAAATCTAACTCCCCAAGTAAGATTATTTGGTAAGAAACTTTTCATCACGAGTTTTCTTCAAGTTTCTTAATAAAAAACCCCAAATTTCAGATTTTCCATAATGTAGGAAAAATCTATGGTGAAAATAAAAAATTTCTAAGTTAAAGTGAAGCTCTTACTAAGAGAAGTTGAAATCTAAGATTTTTGGCCTACGAAATCATCTCTATTAGAACAATGTGAAGCCCTAGGTCAAGGTTTAGAGGTAGGAGATGACCCAAGCAGTAAAAATGGAGTTTTACTATGTAATTTTGTGGTTGTAAGGCAAACTGGAGTTTTTGGAAATTCGTCGCATCTTGCGCCAAATCTGGCGCATCATGTGTCAACTTTCAGTAAATTCACGCATCTTGTGCCAATGCCTTGATTTTTCCAGATTTCATTTTATGTGAAAATATACAAGCATTATTTTAGGTCTACCTCTAATTAATTCAAATGAACTTTTATAATCATAATTAAACATTACTCTAACACTAAACCTTCACAAACAACACAAAACTCACTTTTATATATAAAATCCGCGCTATTACAAACTAACATTTTTTCAAGCCAACAAACTTCTAATTAAGTGTCCAAAGCAAACTAGAACATCGTAACACTGAAATCTAAACATCAAAATACCAAACTCAAACATAGATAGAGTTCAACAATAAAAGTAAATATAATTCAACATAACAAAATAACTAAAACAAGCAGTACTAGACAAAACGTTCCATGCATAAATTAAGTTAAAAAATTTTCTTCACTGTCATCCTTCTGGATATCTCCCATAAAATTGTAGTGCACATACAAGTTGAAGAAGGGTTAATAAGGAAACTCATCTGTTGAATCCTCCCAAATCCAAGCATTTTTCTTGAACATACATACCAAAACAATTTCAATACAACCAGTATGTTCAAATGTTTGTTGGCATCAATTTTTGATGTTATGTGTGTCCGAGACGTCTATATTACTTAAGGAAGACGTCCATGTCGTTAACTCTTCGTGTGCGGGCTAAAAATGCGTAAATTAACATTTTGGACTCGATTACTAAAAAAGTGGTCCGAGCAACCCCGAATAACGAAACAGACCATGTGAGTGAGTCCGGAACGTTGATTCCACTAAAAAAGGGCGTTCGTTGCACCACAATTTCGCGGGTGAGGTAAAAATGCGCAAATTATCGTTTTGACCCAAATAGCTAAAAAGGTGGTCTGAACGATCCCGAACGATGAAACGGACAGTGCGGTCGCGTCCGGAACGTCGAATTTACCTAGGGGAGAATTTCATTTCGCTACGATGAAGTGTTCGTCAAAAAGATGCGGAGAGATAGTAATAATAATAATAATATTATTATTATTACTATTATTATTAAAATAAAAAAATTAAAAAAAAAAGTTTTCCTTTTAAAAAAAAAAAAAGAAGAGCCGTAACTTCCTCCTCCAAACCAACGCATCCCTCTCTTTTTTTTGGTTTTTTTTGCAAAAAAGCCCCTCTCTCTCTCCTCTATCCTCACTCTCTCCTCTATTCTCTCTCCTGGGCTAAAAAAAAAAAAAGAGTGACGCTCCTCTCCCTTCCCTCAGGCGATTCTTCGCGATCGCACGCGCCCGAACCGATCGCAAAACCGCCCCTCTTCACCTTCTCCAGCCGGTCACTGCCGGCTCCGCTCCGCTGTCCGTCATCTCCTCCTCCTTCTTCTTCTTCTTCTTCTTCTTCTTCTTCTTCTTCTTCTATTTCTTCTCATTATTCTTCATCATCTTCTTCTTCATCATCTTCTCCTTCTTCTTCTCCTTCTTCTTCTCCTTCTTCTTCTTCTTCTTTCCCTTCTTCCGAAATTTTTTCATTTTTATTTTTATTTTCATTTTTATTTTTATTTCTCTCTTTCTTCTTCTTCTCTTATTTCTTCTTCTTCCTCTTCCTTTCCTTCTTTTGATTTTATTTTTTTTATTATTATTATTTTTTTTTCTTTCTTCTTATTCCTCCATTTTCTTCATCCTCTTCCGACGGATCACTCCCTCCTCGCCGTCCTTGTCACTCGCCGACGTCGTATTTACGCCAGAGAAAATCAGCAAGGAGGACGACATATTTTGGGCTCTCCTTNATCACTCTTGCACCTTGCACCTGCACCTTGCACTTGCACGTTGCACTTGCACTTGCATCTTATATCTTGCACCTGCACCTTGCACCTTGCACGTTGCACGTTGCACGTTGCATTTGCACGTTGCACGTTGCATTTGCACGTTGCACTTGCACTTGCACTTGCATCTTATAGCTTGCACTTGCACCTGCATCGACACCACTTGTGCCTCGATCGGTTATCCCATACCGGTCACATCACTTGTGTTTCAGCCGGCTACCCCGATCTGGTTGACATAATACTTTGGTTTGACCGGATGCTCCATCCCGATCGACCTACCACTTACTTCTTTGCATGTTGTGTATGTGCATGTACATGTTTGTTTGAATGATCAATATCATCTCATTGAGTTGCATTCTTTAGGGTCACTGCCTTACCGGTATACCCTCTTTTCGGGCCCCTGCCGCTACGGCATGCCTACCTTCGAGTCACTGCCTTACCGGCATACCCTCTTTTCGGGCCGCTGCCGCCACGGCATGCCCATTCCTTCGGGTCACTGCCTTACCGGTATACCCTCTTTTCGGGCCCCTGCTGTCACGGCATGCCCCTCTTTGGGTCACTACCTTACCGGTATACCCCTTTTTCGGGCCCCTGTCATCACGGCATGCCCATCCTCGGGTCACTACCTTACCGGTATACCCTCTTCGTGGGCCCCTGCCGCTACGGCATGCCCATCCCTACGAGTCACTGCCTTCATGGCATACTCTTTGTCACTACTTATATGTTCTGATTTTTCTGTATTAGCATTTGCATTTGCATATTTGCATGGATAGCGAGCTAGGTTCGTTAGGAGAGTGACCCCGTGTCGGTCGCGATGCCTTAACGTGGGTTGATCTCAGTGAGCAATGCGAGTTAAGTCATCGGGATTGACACGAGTATGACTGTGCTTAANTTCCTGTGCGTAACCAAACACCTTCCGTAGAGCCGAGTGTCTCCCATTTATTGTGAGCCTTAGCACAAGTTCTGATGGGTCGGAGTCCCTCACTCCCCTTGTTTTGGGTTCCCCAACTTTACTTGGAGAAGTTGGGAGGTCGGACTTGGTAAAGCGAGAGAAGCTTTGTAGCTTTCTCGTTTTGCAAAGTCTGGAGGAGTTCGCGAAATGGGAAAAGCTTTGTAGCTAGCACATTTCGCAACGCCGTGGAGAGTTTCCCCCTCGGAGATCCGGGGAGAAACTCCCCACATTTCCTCACCAAAACAAGAGGCGGCGATGCCGCATTTCGAAGGGTCTAAACCTTAGGTTTCCTAGGTGAGGTCGTTAGTACGAGCGTGGCTCGCTATCATGTGTGGTCATTTGCACCTCATTGTTTGCATATGTGTTTCTTGCATTGTTACATATTGTGTGTCATATATCACACTTGCACCTTGCACCTTGCACCTTGCACTTGCACTTGCTCCTTGCACCTTGCAACTTGCACCTTGTACCTTGCACCTTGCACGTTGTACTTGCACGTTGCACTTGCATTTGCATCTTATATCTTGCACTTGCACTTGCACCTGCACCGACACCACTTGTGTCTCGATCGGTTATCCCGAACCGGTCACATCACTTGTGCTTTAGCCGGCTACCCCGGTCCGGTTGGCACAATACTTTGGTTTGATCGGATGCTCCATCCCGATCGACCTACCACTTGCTCCTTTACATGTTGTGTATGTGCATGAACATGTTTGTCTGCATGATCGATATCATCTCCTTGAGTTGCTTCGGGTCACTGCCTTACCAGTATACCCTCTTTTCAGGCCGCTGCCGCTACGGCATGCCTACCTTCGGGTCACTGCCTTACCGGTATACCCTCTTTTCAGGCCCCTGCCGCTACGGCATGCCTACCTTCGGGTCACTGCCTTACCGGTATACCCTCTTTTCGGGCCCCTGCCGCTACGGCATGCCTACCTTCGGGTCACTGCCTTACCGGTATACCCTCTTTTCGGGCCCCTGCCGCTACGGCATGCCTACCTTCGGGTCACTGCCTTACCGGTATACCCTCTTTTCGGGCCCCTGCCGCTACGGCATGCCTACCTTCGGGTCACTGCCTTACCGGTATACCCTCTTTTCGGGCCCCTGCCGCTACGGCATGCCTACCTTCGGGTCACTGCCTTACCGGTATACCCTCTTTTCGGGCCCCTGCCGCTACGGCATGCCTACCTTCGGGTCACTGCCTTACCGGTATACCCTCTTTTCGGGCCCCTGCCGCTACGGCATGCCTACCTTCGGGTCACTGCCTTACCGGTATACCCTCTTTTCGGGCCCCTGCCGCTACGGCATGCCTACCTTCGGGTCACTGCCTTACCGGTATACCCTCTTTTCGGGCCCCTGCCGCTACGGCATGCCTACCTTCGGGTCACTGCCTTACCGGTATACCCTCTTTTCGGGCCCCTGCCGCTACGGCATGCCTACCTTCGGGTCACTGCCTTACCGGTATACCCTCTTTTCGGGCCCCTGCCGCTACGGCATGCCTACCTTCGGGTCACTGCCTTACCGGTATACCCTCTTTTCGGGCCACTGCCGCCACGGCATGCCCACCTTCGGGTCACTGCCTTATCGGCATACCCTCTTTTCGGGCCCCTGCCACTACGGCATGCCCATTCCTACGAGTCACTGCCTTCATGGCATACTCTTTGTCACTACTTATATGTTCTGATTTTCCTGCATTAGCATTTGCATTTGCATGTTTGCATGGATAGCGAGCCAGGTTCGTTAGGAGAGTGATCCTGTGTTGGTCGCGATGCCTTAACGAGCATTGCTTGCTGGGTTGATCCCAGTGAGCAATGCGAGTTAAGTCATCGGGATTGACACGAGTATGACTGTGCTAAAGATCTAATAGATCTAACTCGTGTCACCATTCTTCGTGACACCCTTTAGATCCTTTGGATCTTTAGGATGGGGCCGGTATGACGACCCCGTCAAAGTCATACTATACCTAGACTTACCCCCCACTTAGATACTAGGTTGATGCACTTTTCGTTAGATGGTGTGCTAGGCTAGGATTTAGGGTGCTAGGTAGTCTTTTTGATGTCTGGCTATTGTTCTCTGTTGGATTGGTTGCCCTAGTCAGGCATTTTTCTTTTGCATTGTGCTTGTGGTGTGACTACATACTGCATATGTGTGGTAGTGTGTTAGGGCGTTCTTCTGCAGGGAGCCATGTCT
The DNA here is from genome assembly GCA_002079205.1 of Phalaenopsis hybrid cultivar. Taxonomy (NCBI): domain Eukaryota; kingdom Viridiplantae; phylum Streptophyta; class Magnoliopsida; order Asparagales; family Orchidaceae; genus Phalaenopsis; species Phalaenopsis hybrid cultivar. The sequence goes on along the minus strand of JXCR01119789.1, from coordinate 45,984 downwards.
ATTTTTATACACGCACAGGTACCGCTAAGGGGGGAGCAAGTAATGATTTCTAACCATTTTGTTTGCAGGTGCCATTAGCTCCCCCCACTTTTAAGACATGGTCACGATTACGTTATGTGCATGTGATTTTCCCGCTGACACTTGTTTCCATGCAGGATTGAGTCTTTTTTCTTTTCTCTTTCCCGCCTGACACTTGTTTCCAATGCAGGATTGAGTCTTTTCTTTCTCTATGTATTTTTTTTAGAGTCTAGGAGAGTCCTGTAACAGAAATAAGATACGGGCACGGGTTCCGAGACATTTAGCACGGGAACCATGTGAAGGGGACCAGGAGCAGATGCTCGTGCCCCGTATCTTAATTCTGCGTTTTATATTGATGTATAGAATTAGGACCGGGCATGTATATGCGGAGTCCGACCGCCCTTTTTCTTTTCTGGGATAATGTATATGCGGAGTCCGGCCGCCCTTTTTCTTTTCTGGGATATGTTGCCGACCCAGCGGCAACGGCCTGTTATTTATATATGCGGAGTCCGGCCGCCCTTTTCTTTTCTGGGATATGTTGCCGACCCAGCGGCACCGG
>JXCR01119789.1:7594-44417 GCA_002079205.1 Phalaenopsis hybrid cultivar | reverse complement strand
ATCGAGAGTATTCTTGGGTATCCCCCAAGATGTAATTAACCAGTAGGAACACGTTCCTCTGGGAGTGCTCTTGACCCCAGAACAGGTACATACACCTGACTCTCTGGTTATGGGTAGTCTATGTAGATACTTCTTTCACGGATATTGGTTTAAGGTGCCTCTACCCGATCTTGTTTGGGCGGACATTCTTAATATATCCTTGCGAATTTTATCGCACATAGACTTTCCACGCTTTACTTTTTCTTTTGTTTGTCATTTTGTCGTATGTCCATTTTTATTCGATTCCTCTCCTCTTCAAATCATTCATATGGTTCGGGAGGGAAATTTATTCGAATGGGGGAAGTATACGACGCTTGACAAGCTGGCGACTCCTTTTAAAATAAAAAAAAGAGAAAAAATAAACGAAAACAATGTTCCTTCAATGTCCAATCGAAATGACCCAATGTTTCAAAAATATTCCCAATTGCATGCATAAGATTCTGCACCCCTTTTTCTATCTTCTTGATTCTTTCCAACAGTGCATTCGAACTGAAGTAAGGCAGAATAGGTGATGAATTCTGGGATGCTTGATCCATTAATTTTCTCATATCATTCTCATCCCTCATTCCAATATAATTTCAATAGACTTCTGGATCCATCAGCTTCCAAGGAAGAAACACTTTTTTCCAGCTCTCATAAGGTACTTCGATTGACTGCACAGTAGGAAAATAGTGGATGCATGTCCCAGTCCAGTAGCAGATCCATTGACAATCAAACCCAAAACTGATTTCACAATTATATCTCCAATGTCAATAGGTTTTCTAGTTTGAATATAGTAGTTCAGAATAACACTCTCCTTAGTTACCTTACTGATTTTCATAGTAGGAAGTAATTTCGATACAATAAAGAAGTGTCATGCCTTAGAAGCAGGATTTAACAATGATGAAGAAAAATTGACATTTCCATCATCTGTGGCCTCCCAATCCGCATCTTCATCCGTAAGGTATCGATAGAGTTCATTCATATTATCTCTAGTAGGGGTAAAAATTTCGTAGTGGCAAATAGACACATTTTCAATCATAAACATTTTATTTATTATTGAAGGAGTGAATTGCATCAACTAGCCCCGCACATAGAAAATTTCTTGGTTGATTCCATGTAAATTTGCATAAAAGTCTTTCACCATAGGGATAACTATGATGACAGTAGTTTAACAAAGCACTTCCCAGCATCTCTACACAATAATCTCTTCCACTCGAGTATTCGGTGTGTTGAATCCTCAATTCACATACCCTTTTCTTTGATTAGCCTCTTCTTCACTAGAACTCAGTCATGCAAATTATGCGCATCGAATCTGATGAAGTTTCTCTGGTTAAAAATTCCAAATCTAGTGGAGTTTTTAGAGTTGGACGCCATTGGAATTGAAATCTAGTGACTCTTCCCTTATTTTTCCCCTAAAATGGACATTGGAATTAGTTTTTGGGAGTTATAAGGAGAAGAACCAACCAAAAACTGCAAAAAATTGCCTTCTGAAATGTTTTAAGTCATTTTTGTGGCCGCAGTATATCATGCGCCGACTCTGGCACATTATGCGCTAGCTCACTGGAATGTGGCGCATCATGCTCCTGTTCCAAAAAAAATGCAATTTTGATTTTGATAAAAAAAATTCTCAATTCTTCCTTATAATTTGGTAAATAAAGATGTTATAAATTTTTTTTCTCAATTTCAAATTTCTTAAATTCACGGACTCTATAAAAACATAAATATAAATATATGTAAATATTTCGAACAAAAACATAAATGCATAATGAACAACGATAAGTATGGGTTACCTCCCACAAAGCGCTTGGTTTAATGTCGTCAGCTCGACATTTCCAGTCTTTATTCTAGGTGACCCAACATTACAGTCTTTTTGTAAACTGGCATTTGACCATCAAAATATGGTTTCAATATGTGCCCATTTACTCTAAATATTCTTCTGGTCTTGGTATCTTCAATATTAACAGCTCCATAGGGATAGACTTTTACAATTTTGAATGACCCTTTTCACGTTGACTTCAGTTTTCCAGGAAATAATTTTAATCTTATATTGTATAGTAAACTTCCTGTCCATGTTCAAATTCCTTTTTTATTATCTTTCAATCATACCATTCTTTCATTCTTTTCTTATAAATCTTAGCGTTATTATAAGATTCATTCCTAATTTCTTCAAGCTCATTCAATTACAATAATCTTTTCTCACCAACTTCTTTCAAATTGAAGTTGAATTCCTATAGCCCAATAATCTTTATGCTCCAATTCTACTAGCAAGTGATAAGTCTTCCCAAAAATTAATCTATAAGGGGAGATTTCTATAGGTGTCTTATAAGTTGTCCTGTATGCCTCTAATGTCGTATCTAATCTAGCAGACCAATTCATTTTATTAGGACTTATTATTTTTTCCAAAATTCTCTTAATTTGACAATTAGTTACTTTTACCAAATCACTAGTCTGAGGATGATAAGCGATTGTAATTTTATGTATTATATTATATTTTTATACCAATCTTACAATTGTTGCATTTCTAAAATGAGATCCACTATCGGTAGTGATTACCCTTGACATTCCATATATTGTAAAAATATTTTTAATTAAAAATTTTGAAATACTACGAGCATCAACATCGAGGTAAGGCAATTGCTTCAATCCATTTTGAAACATAATCCACTGCAATCAACTGAAAGGGTTGATGTAGAAGGGGAAAAGGACCAGGTATGCAAATCTTTGAAGCTCAGCAGGAATCTAGAAAAAAGAAGAAAGGTATCATGGAATTGAAAAATTTGCAGGAAGGTGCTTACTCTTTGAGGGAAATAAATTATCATCTAGAAAGGAAGGAGGCTATGACAAGAACCAAGAGGAGGGGGAAATCCATCTCCATTGGATGATGCACTTTTTATGCTGGAATGTTAGAGGGTTGGCACATCCTAAATCCCTTAACAGAATGCTGGCCCTTAATAGGATGCATAAATTTTAAATCTTGGTTATCTTGGAGCCCATGGTCTCCAAAAACTCTAAAAAAATCCTAAAGAAGTTTTATGGCTTTACTAAAATTCTCAAATATCAATAATAAAATTTGGGTGCTCTGCAGGAAGGAGGTTCTTTGTAATATTCTATGGGATCACACACAATTTCTCCACATTCTGTTTAACATTTGTGGGCAGGATGGTTTGACCACTTTCATATATGCTGGGAGTTCTACTTTGGCTAGAAAGGAGTTATGAGACAACCTTCAAACTATTAGTAGGTCCTGTAATTCCATTTGGTTGGTTGGTGGAGACTTCAACTACATCTCAGCACCTTCTAAAAAATTGGGAGGAAGGCCTCCAGATTATAATAAGACCAACTATTTCAATGATAACATCAGTTTGTTCGGCTTATTTGACCTGGGTTTCAAGGGGCCTAGGTTCACTTGGAGCAGAGGCTCTCTCTGGGAAAGGTTGGTTAGAATGCTTGTCAAGTCTTTATGGCTGAGTGAATTTTTACACACTTCAGTTCAACACCTTAACATGACTGGCTCAGACCAAAAACCATTACTCTTCTCTATTTCTGCCTCCCCCACAAAGCACAAGTCTAGATTTAGATATCTTAATATGTGGTCTTCTCACAATGATTTCCTTAACCAAGTGGCCCAGGTGTGGAAGGACTACTACCATAAAAACCCCTTAATTAAATTGTGGTTACTTCATAAAAAGATGGGCAAACATTTTTTTGCTTGGAATTGATCAGTGGTGGGACACGTTAATCTGAAGTTTCAAGAGGCTGAAAGATTTGTTGCTCAGTTGAAGGCAAGCTTGGAAACAAATCCTGAACTAGAAAATAATTTGTGAGGGGGACAGGAACTCAAAATACTTCCAAGTATGTATCAATTACAGGAGAAAATGTAACACCATCCATAAAATTAAAGATTCATCATGGGTTTGTCATCATTCTACTAATTCAATTACATCTAGTGCTGTCAATTTCTTTCAAAATCTATTTACCCAGCCTCCTGGCACCAGATCCCCAATTCAGAAGGAGTTGTTCAGTCTGGACAAGGATTACACAAGAGACCGTGACCTTGCTTCTATACCTGATGAGGAGGAAGTCTGGGCTGCCCTTACTACCTTTGATAGTTCCAAAGTTGCTGGCCTTGATGGTTTTTCCGTAGATTTCTACAAAAAGGCATGGAAGATCATTCAAAGTTATATGGTGGAAGCTGTTTAGAGTTTTTTTAGGGGTATGAATCTCCAGTACCAAGGCAAATCTCCTCCACAGTAGGTAGAGTAATGTCCCTTTCAATCAAGATCCTTGCCACTAATGGTCTGGAAAGATTAAATGTGGGCACATCAAGCTTGAGAGGTCTCCATAAAGCCAAGCCAATATTAAACAATACTTTATGATTAAAGAAGTGTCGTTTAAGACCAGGCAATTTAAACCATATGGGAACAACAGGTAGTTCTTTGCTTCGATCAAAATCTATTGTCCACTTAAGTAGCTTCATGGCAGTCCCCTCTATAAGTATGGACTGTTTGGAAAATAACCTAGCGTAGTCATCATCTCAGGATAGGTTTATTAGAATATGTCTGCCATCTGATAAACCTACTCTCCAAGGCCCATTAAATTTCAGACTGTCAAAGAATTTCCTGATATATTCCATCTTGGGATGACCCAATTGAAATTTCCCTATGAGAGTGAACTTGCAGCTGTCAGTAAGTCCATGAATGTATTCATCAGAGTAAAAGATAGACATTTTCCCCCATCTCCTTACTATAGGTTTAAATAAGGGGTCAACACCCTCATGGTAAGTTTGAGGAAAGACTACGTCATCATAATTTTTAATAGTTTTAAAACCCTTTCCCACAATGTCTGCAAAAGTGGCTTTAGACCACTGGATATTTATTGCCAAATCTAATGCATTTGGATCAGCCATTAGGGAGCTAGAGAACAGTAAAAGATAAGAGACAACTCTCCAAATGATGAGGAGAGTAAAACCTTCAGCCACCCAGGAAACAAAAAAAGCTAGCAAAGTCATGAGGAATAAATACAATACTTCAAAGCACACCAAGTATAGATACCAAGAACAGAAGACAACAAAACAAAGCTCCATAATAGAAGCTTCCAAAAGCGGCCACAAATCAATGGAATAGTAAAATTTGAAACACCAAAATCCTGGGAAGAAGAGAAAGCTTAGGAAAACCAGGAGAGAAAGTGACAAACACTCCAAAAACACTAGAGTAGTAGAGAATATCTAGAGAAAACCATAAAGAACTCTCCAACCTTGGCAGCAATCATCCATTTCGCAGAAACCCTAGCAAAGCACAGGAAAAATCAGCTACCATNATTTAGCCCCAAATTGGCTAAGTCCCCAAATTTCACCCAATTGATTGCCTTAACCCCTAAATTGGCATCCAAATCATGTTGAAAACTCTTCATGGGGTCCCTCGTGACCATTCACAACAATCAGTTTGGAATTAGCCCAAGGCTAGCCCAAGCTAGACCCAAGCCAAGCCCAACTTAACCAAATTGATTAGAATTCAAAATTCCCTCAAACTGACCCTTCAATTGAACTCAAAATCATTTCAACCCTTCACAAAAAGTCTTCATGAAAATCATTTAAATAATGTTGATCAATCAATTGAGTCATTTGACTTGGCTAACCTAGCCCAAACATAAACTTTGATCATCTAAACTCACATTGAACCCATGCACTAAATGTGACCGAACCACCCTAAAGCAACCAAATTAACTCCACCTCAGCCATTGTTTGACCCCTAAGACTGAGCCAAACCCCATCTAACCACCTAAACTAAGCCATGGACCAAAGGTCCCCCAAATTAATGGATTTTATTCCCAAAAATACACATGCTTAAAATATCCTTGCCAAATCAAAACACATTTGCATTAAATTGTTGTGATAGATTCCTCTGGATGCCTTGAGCACGTAGCCACCTCCACCTGGCCAGCCGTCACCCCTAGTGGCTGAAAAATGGCCAAACTGAGAGCCACCCTCATGGAGCTTCACCTAAACCAAACATAGAGTCCAGCTCAGCCAAATTAAATTGTAGAGCTCCTCTGCCCCTCCACCTAAGCACCACATTACACCTTCTAATTGGCCATGACAGCCACCATAACCCCATTTTTATAAAAGTCCACCTCCATGACCTTTGAATTAAGTGCTGAAAATTTCTTAGAGTGACCTCGCCAAATTGACCACAGAGCTTCCCTAAGGTCCCCTCAGTGCATTCAAACTATTTTCCCTCACCAATTTCCACTGTAGGAGTTCAATTTTGAGCTTGAAAACTTCCAAAAAAAAAAGACAGAGCTCATTACACTTCCACACTCCACCAAACTCAAATTAACTCTACCCACACCTTCACAATAGTGAAAGAAGCCAAAGCCCCATAAAATCCCCCTTCCACAGAGTCGCTACCATAGCTCTAGACCAACACCCAAATCTGGCCGCAATTGAATTCATACTTAGGCCTTGCACCGCAACAAGAGGCTTAATCCCTAGCCTCCTTGGACCCTAACAAGCGTGCCAAGACCCTCTGATTTAAGCTTCACTTCTCAGAGCAAAGGTATAAAACTTCTCTCCCTCCCGAGCCTATTTTGATTCTTCATTTGATTATGCTTAATTTAATTGCATGATTACCATATGGATGTGTTCGCCTCACTTAGATGAGTCCATAAGATCAGACCCGAAGCAATTTGGTTGAGTCTAGGCTGAGATCTTAGGGTTTTAGTGTGGTCGGTCACCGGAGCATTTTATCGGGGATGATGACGGGGAGCCATTTGATCAAGCGTGTATCAAATGGATGGCCAAGATGAAGTCGGATAGTGCCTCTTTACACAAACAGTGGGACACGTGGCTGCTGGCGTGGATAACGGCGTCAAATGGGAGTGTGTCGCGTGGAGCTTCAGAGCAATCGTGGTTGAAGGGGCGTCGCGTGGATTAGTACAAAAATAGGGCATTTTCTATTTATTTAAACTCCATTAACTTTTAAAATTCATAACTTTGTGTAGAAAAATCACAAAAATAAAATAAAAATACCCTCTTGCTGAATGAATAGAGGAGAATAATATGGAAATAATTATAAGTCTATGATGCATATTTTATTTTTAATTAATTTAATACCGATTTGAATCTTTTGATTGTCCATGCATGTAGACTTATCATCATAGCTTAAATTTTTGGCATATTGTAGCCTCTGTCAAGAAGAACATTCTCTGATTTTTCTAAAGTCAGAGGAGCTCCCTAGAAAGAGGATCACATTTTTCAAGTTTATGTGCATTATTTGCTTAAAATAATCATGGAAATTAGCATGTTGGTTAGAAAATTCCAAGAAAATTTTGTAAGGTCCACCATGACCAGAAGAGCTTTTCGAAATAATTTCATGGGTCAAGTCATTTAAAATGTACTTAATTTTCGTAAGCTCTAAATCATTAAGGAAGTTAGTTTTGAATGATATAAACATTTAAATGACTTGATTTTTTATCTCCACTTTTATTTGTGATCCAGAGAACTCATCATAAAAATTTCAAAATATTTTGAGTTCATTTGATAAATTAAGTTGATTTTTGGCATTTAAATGATTTTTTAAAAATCAAAATATAACTAAATAATTTATAAAACATGATTTTTTGAGTTCTCTATGATCAGGGGTATTTTGTAAAAATAAAATGATATTTAAAAATAAAAACTTCATTTTTAGCTTACTTTTGAATATTTATTTTAAAAATCCATAAAAATCACCAAAATAATACAACTCATGGAAATGTTCTAAATTGCTTCCTAATCACTTAGGAATAATTAGAATATTTTTCCTAGTTTTCTAAATAAAGATATTGAATTTCAAAGTTTAAAAATAATTTTTAAAAGGCTAAAAATAAGTTTTCACAAAAATAATTCCAATAAATCAAATAAAATTCAAAAAAATATAAAATCTTCCTCTCTAAGTTCTTTGACCTCAAGGAGACTTTTCAAAAATACAAATCTTAATTTTCCCCATTTAAAATATTTTATACTTAATAAATACCCCAGAATTTAAAATAATTCTTAAAATTGAAATAAAATTCAAAAAATCTTGAAATTTGGTCTAAAGGCTTCCCTAGTCTAAACCTACTTCCAGTAAAAATTTTAAGAAATTAGAATTTACCTTAGTCAAGTTACGAATTTTCTTTGAAAAATCCTATATTTTGCATGAAAATAATTATATAAATAAATTAAATTTTGAAAAATCTCATTTTCTCCTCTGATGTCATAATTGACCAATGAATGAGGTAGAATAAAAATTTCAAAGTCATTTGAATTGAATTTGACAAATTATGAAGTGTTAGAGTCTTAGGGGCAAATGTGTAATTTTTGAAACTTAGCCTTAATTAACATTTAGGCTTAATTTAAGGAGGGAGATGGGTAACCTCTGATCTTAATTTGGATGTTTGAAACACAAGGGGTTAATTGATAGAAACCAACCTCACCTTCTTAATTAAAAAAAGATAAGTTAATAAATTTCTAAATAGTTTGAAACACAAAAGGTTAATTGGTAGAAACCAACCTCACTTTCTTAATTGAAAAGATAAGCTAATAAATTTCTAAATTATTAAAATTTGGAAGTTAATTAAAATAAAATGAACCTAGGGCTTAGGGGTATGACTTTTGAAGTCAATAATTAATCAATTTAATACCTCTATTTTGATGTTCAAACAAAATTCAAATCATGAATCATGACCACCTAAAGCCTAACCTCTTTAAAACTAATTAGGAAATCCACTTAGGTCTTAAGTGCTTAGTAGTGACTTAGGCTAAATCAAGTTTCATTTAAATAAGAATTAGAAAAGTAAATATCATTGAAAAATAGAACGTCTTTCAAACACTATAAGCCTTAGAAAAGTAAATATCATTGAAAATTAGAACATCTTTCAAACACTACAAGCACAATTAGGATAAAAATTTGGCGAAGTGTCCCAACAACACTAACTTGCCTCTTTAAGGGTCTTCACCCACATAATTCTTAAATTGAATCACAGGTGATAACTACCCCATTCTTAGGATAATTGAGACATCAGTGTTCATGGAGCATCAAGGGCATTTACAGGATGAATTATTAATCAACATAATAAGTTTAAAAGAACTCGGGACTTTCCACCAGGCAGCGAGAAAGCAGCACGGACCTGCTTCTTTCTCTAGATATGTTGGATACCTCGTCCTGAGACATCATTGTTGAAAAATAAAAAGGTATGGGTACCCAAGGTCGCAGCATCAATACAGTCCAGTGAGCCTATAGGACAGGAAGTAAAACCAGGATCTAAAATATGTGACATTATCACAAAAATAGCCAGTGAGATGGAGGAACAAGTTGAGGATTTCCCCAAGGTCCTCCAGATCTTAAAGCAATCAAGGAATCGATAATTGAGGAAAAAGTTGAGAAACTCAGACCTCCAGATCTTAAAGCGATCAAGGAATCAATAATTGAAGAGAAAGTTGAGAAACTCAGGATCAAGATTTTTGAGTTAGCTCCAGAACATGGAGTTTCCATCGATAGCGACGGAGAAAATTTTGATTACAATGGTTTCTTGGAGAAGGATTTCAAGGATTTCCATGTGATCAAAACTAGAGCCACCACATCTGTGCGCGAGCCTCAACCTCACACCAAAGAGAACACCGTAGATGAGTTGCGTAGGGTTATCCTCCTAAGGGATGAGCAAGTCAGTCTACTAGAGAATAGAATAGAAGAAATGACTGCGGCTATGACCGTCATGGCCACTATTCAGGGGCAATCACAAGCACCGCAATTGGCTTCTTCAGAGATTAATCAGCCAAAAATTATACACATTATATATGAAATAAGAGAGGCTACTTCAGCTAACAAAGATGAGCAACCGAAGAAAGATTCTCCATCAAGTGCCATGTCAGAAAAGGAGTTCAAGCAAATAGTTGAACAAGTGCGGGACGCCTTAGCCCAATCTAAGGGCAGTGATTCAATTTTGAATAGTAAACCTTACCCGAAGGAGCTCTATGCAGTGCCTTTCCTCAAGGGTTTTTTGGCCCCAAACTTCAATATATTCGATGGGACTGGAAATCCCAGACAGCATATAGCACACTTCCGAGCCAGTTGTGGCAACTCAAGAAATAATGAAGCTCTACTCTGCCAGCAATTCGTCAGTAGCTTGTCAGGAATTGCTTTTGACTGGTACGTTGACTTGCCTAACAAGTCAGTTATAACATTTTCTGAATTAGAGCAGTTATTTGTGAAACGATTTGTCGGGGCACAACATCATGTGTCTATTCAACCAAAAGGGAGAAAGAGCCCTTGGATCAATTACATTACTTATGAAGGTTGGAGAACTCGTGACAACCGCAAAATTTCATATCATTGATGTCGAGACCTCTTTTAACGCTCTGTTGGGTCGACCGTGGATTCATGAGCACAATATGGTTCCATCATCCCTACACACGTGCATTAAATGCCGCAAAGATGGTCAAGAAAATTGCATCAAGGGAGACCTACAACCATTTTCAGTGCATGAAGCTGGTATCCATGAAGATGCTGCCTACTACGCGCCTCCAAAGAAAACTGTCTTCTTGTGAAGTTATCACAAACAAAGATGAAGATTCAGAAGAATCACAAAGAGGAGGCCATTCAACTCTGCTTTAGTAATCTTCCACCACTCCTTTACAACAAGATGGTGAAAGGCCTTTTAGTTAGTGCACCCGAGGTTGAGGTCGGGGACGTGGACGAGGAAAGATCAATTTAATGGTTAAATGGACTGGGACAACAATCAACATTGGTGAGGAAGACAGTTCTAAAGATGAGATAGTGATGTCAAGACAGAAGAGACCTTAGTACGAGATATCCCTAGAAGATACAGAAAAAAATGAATATAAAACAATGTATGATCGGATAAACCACTATGTGAATGCTATAACCCTCACTCCGATTCTACCTCAAAGGGTCGAGAGTTTAGAGTTCAAAGAAGTCTGTAGTGTTGGTTCAAAGCCGATCAAATTTTACGGTTCTTCTACCTCTACTGAGCTTGAAGAACATGTAAATTTGGATGAGGATTCTATTAGATTAATGGAATTGCCTGTTGGTTACTTCTCGCCTTGTGTTCAAAAGTTAATTCAACAGGGACACTTACCAAAAAAAATGCCAAAAGATAAATTTCAACTTTTTGAAAAACTATGGAATGCTAAAAGTCAAACTCCAAACTAAAAAGAGGGTCTCGGATTTGGTACAATCGGACCAGTCGATGATTCTGAATTTTGTATGGTTGTTACTGGTGAGTCAGAAGAGGATTGCCTCGATGTACAGAATGATTCTACTGATCAACCAATAGAAGATGCTCCGCCAGAATTTGAGATGGAAATTAAATCTATTGTTGATGAATTGAAAGAGATTAACCTCGGGACTGAAGAGCAATCTCGACCTACATTTATAAGTTCTCTACTTAATGACGAAGAATCTGCAGAATTGATCAAACTATTAACAGAATTCAAAGATTGTTTCGCATGGAGCTACGATGAAATGTCAGGACTATCGGCAGAGGTTGCAGTCCATAAACTTGGTGTGGAAAAGAATATAACCCCGGTAAAACAAGCTCCCAGGAGAATGCCCGTCAAAATAGAACAACAAGTCATCACCGAGGTGAAGAAATTGATAGACGCCAACTTTGTAAAAGAAGAACAGTACCCCACGTGGTTAGCCAACATTGTAACTGTTAAGAAGAAAAATGAATAGATCTGTGTTTGTGTCGACTTCAGAAATTTGAACAAGGCATGTCCAAAATATGAATTTCCACTACCTATACCAGAGATGATGGTGAATATTGCTTCAACACATGAAATTTTCTCCTTCATGGACGGATCGTCGAGATACAACCAAATCAAGATGGCTCCCTAGGATGCAGCACTAAAAGCCTTCAGAACACTGATTGGAATTTACTGCTACACAGTGATGTTGTTCTGCCTAAAGAACACCGGAGCAACATATCAGCGTGCAATGATGAAGATTTTTGACGACCTCATTTACAACTAAGTAGAATGCTACGTGGATGATTTGGTCATCAAAAGTAAATGGAAAATAGAACATTTGTATGATTTGAGGATCGTGTTTGAACGGTTGCGACGATATGACCTTATAATGAATCCCTTAAAGTGCGCCTTTGGCTTTACGTCTGAGAAATTTCTAGGATTTGTTGTCCATCATTCAGGAATCGAGATCGACCCGGACAAGATTTAAAGCTATCTTGGAAATGCTCCAACTAAGACCTTGAAACAACTACGTTCCTTCCAAGGGAAGTTGGCATATCTGAGACGCTTTATTTCTAATCTTTCAGGTAGGTTCCAGCCTTTCTCAGCATTAATTAAAAAGTTTGCCAAATTTATTTGGGAAGAGAAATGTCAGCGGGCCTTTGAGGACGTTAAACAATATTTAATGACACCTCCTGTCATGGCAGCCCCTATCCCAGGGAAACCGTTGATACTTTATACCGCGGCTTTAGATGACACTCTCGGAGCCCTCTTAGCCCAAGTCAATGAGGAGGGTAAAGAAAATGTGCTATACTACTTGAGTCGTTGCCTAATACCGACGGAGATAAGGTATCCACCTATTGAGAAGCATTGACTGGCGTTAATTTTTGCCGCCCAAAAGCTTAGACATTACATGCTTTCTCATAAGATTACCCTGATCTCAAAAGTTAATCCATTGCAATATTTGATGACCCGAACAACACTCTCCGGACGTCTAGCAAAATGGTCAATGATCTTATTATAATTTGATATAACTTTTGTTCTCCTTCATGTTATCAAGGGACAGATACTAGCAGACTTTCTAGCTGCACACCCACTGCTAGTTGGGTCCTCTTTCAATGACGAGTTACCAGACGAGCAAATACTGCAAATGGAATTATCTAGTGCGCAATGCTGAGAGATGTACTTCGATGGCGCTTCGTCAGCCAGACAGTTATACCAAGCAAAGCAGGGATTGGTTTGATCTTTATCACACCAAATAAGGGTATGTTGAGATTCTCATACCACCTGACAGAGCCGAGCACCAACAATGAAACAGAATATGAAGCTCTAATCACCAGATTGGAAATAAAAATCTCAATGGATATAAAAAATATTGTCATTTATGGTGACTCCCAACTCGTCATCCAGCAAGTCGACGTACAATACAAAATTTTGAAACCATGATTAACATAATACCATCAGTACATGATGAAGCTCCTGGAGCAGACTCCTAATGTAACTTTCTACCGGATTCTTAGGGGAGATAATGCCCATGCCGACGCTTTAGCAAAACTTGCTAAAGAAATGGCGTGTCTCTTAGAAGATTCCACTGAAGTCACAGTGCAAGGAAGACGAGACTTGTCTTGGATCGACTTTGAAACACTACACAAGCTTGGAAAAGAAGAAACAAAATATACAGCTGCAGACATCAACAAAGATTGGCGCTAGCCATTAATAAAATATTTGCTTACTGGAAAGCTGCCAGAAGACAAGTCTAAGGCACACCACATCACAAGAAGGGCTATGTCATACGCCCTGATAGGAAATGTTCTCTATAGAAGATCATTCGACCAGATGTGGCTACGGTGTTTGAGCAGAGCCGAAGCACAGAATATTGTCAAACAGGTACATGTCAGATTGTGTGGCGCTCACTAGTCAAGGCTAAAAATGAAGATGAAGATCAAAAGACTCGGATATTATTGGCCAATAATGATGTCTGATTGCATGGATACAACCAGAAAATGTCATCAATGCTAAGTGCATGGGGTGGTTTTACACCACCCTCTGAATGTGATACACCCAACTATTGCCTCGTGGCCATTCATGTGTTGGGGCACAGACATAATAGGTCTGATAGACCCTCCATCTTCTAAAGGACACAGGTTCATACTTGCCACTACAGATTACTTCTCCAAATGGGTAGAGGCAGTACCGTTACGTGAGGTTACAAGACAACGCATCCTTCAATTTTTCAAAAGCCAAATTGTCTACCATTTCGGAGTACCACGAAGAATAATTTTTGACAATGGGACAGCTTTTAGAAGTACAAAGATCAATAATTTTATTAAAAGACATGGGATAGATTGGAGATATTCTACAATTTACTATCCCAGAGCAAATGGTCTGGCTGAACCTTTCAATAAAACACTGGTACATATTTTAAAGAAAACACTAGATGAAAACAAAAGGGATTGGCACAACAAACTATTAGAAGCCTTGTGGGCCAATCGGACAACATTCAGGACTCCCACTCAGTGTACACCTTATATGCTCGTGTATGGGTCTGAGGCTATGCTATCGCTAGAAATCCACTCCATCTCTTAAAGTCGCCTTTGCCAATCAACTCACAGCGAAAGAAAGCACAAAACTCAGACTTGAAGAACTAGAGAGTCTCAAGGGAAAATGACTAAAAGCACAACAACATTTGGAGCTTTACCAGGTGAAGATAGTAGAAGCTCATGAGAAATTGGTTCGCCCAAGGACATTTAAAGTTGGTGACCTCGTACTTGTGCTCAAAAGGCCTATTCTTGCATGCCGCAAGATAAGTGGGAAATTTGAGCCAACTTGGCAGGGACCATTTGTCGTTCAAAAGGTCTTCTACAGGAGAATTCTACCAGTTAGTGGACTTCCAGGGTGAAAGACCAATGTTACCGATAAACAGACGATATCTGAAAACTTATTACGCAACCTAACGCCGCTTGCCCTTGCTTGCTTTGAAACTTTGAAACTTTGATTGTTTTGGGGTTATCTATGTGGCCAAATGTCTATGATCGGGTCCAAATTTTTTAATTAACCTCAATATAATGAAATTTTTAAAAAAGAAATTTTAAACTTCAAATTTTCTTCCTTCCACTTTTGAGTATAATGTTCCAAAAATTAAACAAAACTCATACGTAAAATAAACAATTCATTTCACCAAAACAAACTAAAATTTATTTTAATAACTACTTTATTTTGTTTTTGTTCATGACAAGTTTTGGCCCACTGATGTTTTTCCTGTCGTCTGCAGAAAAATGTCGGGACAGAGGCTGATCTTTGCTTTTCAGGATGGCTGGAGGCTCGCACTAAATGAGGAGATGGCGCTGCAAGGCGGTACCATTGGCTTCAACATGGATTTTAACCAAGTTGACATGGACTACGAGGGTGCTCTCATAGACGTAGTCAGCTGCAAAGATAAAGAGGGGTTACCTTCACTACTGAGAGTAACCGCTAAAGATAATGTATCACGCAAAGGTAAGAATGTGATAACAGAGCAAGATCCGATGGAAGGGCCCAGCCATCTGCCCTCCATGGTAGCTACACTAGCTGGAGGTCTAGTAGCCACTAATAACGGATGACTGCCAAGTACTTCGCTTCACAGGACACAACACAAGAATGCTAGCCACAAGAAGCAGAGAGCTTTTCTATGATAAGAACGCAGACGTCAAAGAGAGATGAACAACTTGCTCACCCCTATTCCTAAGGGGCACATTTATGATCCAGACCTGAAAGAAACTTATGCTAGCCTACCCACCATGGATGAAGAACCAAGGTTTGTGACAGAGTCAGACACACTTTCAGTTTCAGATGTTTTGTGCAAGGGTTGCTCGACGTGTAACATTGAAATACCGGTCGGGACATCATCCACAGGCGCGTTTGTAGAATGACTAGATTGCAATGTTTTACATTTAAAGTATTTCAGTACATTGGAAGGCTGTACTTCAAGCACCAATGGGTCTCAGACTTCAGATTTTATGATGGATGAGCCATATGTCCTATTGGGGACAGATCAGTATGTACCATGGAGCCCAAGGTCGTACATCCCGCTAGAGGCTTAGTCTCATGCTCCAGATCAACCAGCACTAGTTTGGATTCCTGCCAATGCTCGAAGAGAGGAACACCCGCGACAGCTGCCAACCCCTGGTATGATAGAATACTACAAGATAAGTAAAGTAAATAAAAGAGAATTTGAGTTTTATGAAGAAGTTCAAGGAAACTTCATCAACATACTGGAAGGCCTGGAGTTGTATACCAGGAATTTTTTGAAAGTGATGAAAGAAGCATTCTGGACTGTATCTTTGATTTAAGATATAGAGGCCGAGCGGGCCTTCTCATGGAAAGGACATATTCCGAGCCAAAAAAATGGATGAGAGGAAAAGGAAGAATCACCATCCAGTGCGGCTGTTGTTATAACTTCACGAATGACAGATAGGGAAATCTACCTGGGATCCTCAGACATGATCAAGTAGATCCACTACCACCAATGATAAAGTTGATGATCAAAAAATGATCAAATGGAATATTGTACCTGCTACGTGC
The DNA here is from genome assembly GCA_002079205.1 of Phalaenopsis hybrid cultivar. Lineage (NCBI taxonomy): Eukaryota > Viridiplantae > Streptophyta > Magnoliopsida > Asparagales > Orchidaceae > Phalaenopsis > Phalaenopsis hybrid cultivar. Next base: position 28,111 of record JXCR01119789.1, on the reverse strand, counting down.
ATTCCCAATAGTTGCATTATCAATATATATGAAGAGAGTGATTGCATTCCTCCACACATTGATCATCATGATTTTGTGAGGCCCTTCTGCACGGTCTCATTTATGAGCAAGAGCAATATTTTATTTGGGAAAGAAATCAATATCGTCGGCCCTGGTGAATTCAGGGGTGCTGTGGAGATTTTCCTATCAGTCGGTTCAGTACTCGTTCTTAAAGGCAACGGTGCAGACATTTCCAAACATTGCATTCCAGGGGTACGACACCGTAGGATGTCTGTGACTTTCCGCAGGATGGATGACAGGAAAATTCCATATGGATTTCAGCTCGACCCGGAACTGGAAGAGCTACTGCTGTATGAGCTATGAGATGGTTGTACCTCTAAGTACATTTAAAGGGAACTCTTATCCTGTAGCATGACTTAGAAGGTCTGCTTGATCAAGAGCTCGCCATACCTAGTACAGACGATCAGAGGGTTCACTTTTTTTAGCAACATGATATGTATCTGATATATTTAACCTACAATATATTCATAGCGTGAGATGTTCTGAATGTAGTTTGACATGGACTATATATTGTACTTCTTGAGGCGTTAGCCTATGTTCGATCTGTGACATCTTTTTATTGAAGCAGATTAATGAAAATTTTTCTCAGGAATGTGTCTTTTTGTCAGTTGCCTTTTTGTGCGATGGATAAAAGCCACGAACCACACGTTGGTTTAGAATTTCAATTAACAAAGAACGAAACAGCAAATCTTTAACAATAAATAAAATTTAAATAAAAATAATCACTAATAAATAAACAACAAAACAAATTTCTTTTAAAAATCAACCAATTAAAATTAAAACTTAAAAGACATATTTAAAAAAAATTAAATGTGATAAAAATCTTTTGAGTGGATTCTCTCATTTCCAGAGTTTCTTACTCTTTGTGCACACAGCATAACCATCTCTATTTGCATTAACTCTCTTTACATCCCCACAGAATTTTGCCTTCTGCACAAAACGCCATAAAGCTCTACGAATCTTCTTCAACAACATCAACATTTCCACATGACACACTTCTGCAAATTCAACACCACAAGCTCTTTGTAAATTTCAATTCTCACATTTTCGAGTCAGTACCTAAATTTTGATTCTCATATTTCAAGGCCAATACCTAAATTGTGACTCTCTTCTCGGAATTGATACCTAAATTTAAATTCTCACATTTTTGAGTCAGTACCTAAATTCTGATTCTCAACTTTCGAGGTCGATACCTAAATTTCAACTCTCTCATTGAGAATGATACCTAAATTTCTAATCTCATTTTTTGAATCAATACCTAAATTCTAATTCTCATCTTTTGAGGTCGATACCTAAATTTCGACTCTCTCTGAGATTGATACCTAAATTTCAAATCTCATTTTTGAATCAGTACCTAAATTCTGATTCTCACCTTTTGAGGTCGATACCTAAATTTTGACTCTCTCCTTGAGATTGATACCAAAATTTCAAATCTCATTTTTTGAATCAGTACCTAAATTCTGATTCTCATCTTTTGAGTTTGATACCTAAATTAGGACTCTCTCCCTGAGATTGATACCTAAATTTTAAATCTCATTTTTGAATCAGTACCAAAATTCTGATTCTCATATTTTGAGGTCGATACCTAAATTTCGACTCTCTCCCCAAGATTATTACCTAAATTTCAAATCTCATTTTTGAATCTGTACTTAAATTCTGATTCTCATCTTTCGAGGTTGATACCTAAATTTTGACTCTCTTCTCAAAATTGATACCTAAATTTCAAATCTCATTTTTGAATTAGTACCTAAATTCGGATTCTCATCTTTCGAGGTCGATACCTAAATTTTGACTCTCTCCCTGAGATTGATACCTAAATTTTAAATCTCATTTTTGAATCAGTATCTAAAATCTGATTCTCATCTTTCGAGGTCGATACTTAAATTTCGACTCTCCTTCTGAGATTGATACCTAAATTTCAAATCTCATTTTTGAATCAGTACCTAATTCTAGTTCTCACCTCTCGAGGGAGATACCTAAATTTCGACTCTCTCCTTGAGATTGATACCTAAATTTCAAATCTCATTTTTGAGTCAGTACCTAAATTCTGATTCTCGTTTTTCGAGGTTGATACCTAAATTTTGACTCTCTCCCTAAGATTGATACCTAAATTTCAAATCTCATTTTTGAATCAGTACCTAATTTTTTATTCTCATCTTTTGAGGTCGATACCTAAATTTCAATTCTCTCTCTGAGATTGATACTTACATTTCAAATCTCATTTTTGAATCAATACCTAAATTTTGATTCTCATCTTTTGAGGTCGGTACCTAAATTCCTACTCTTCCTTTCTTTTCAAAATTGATACTTAAATTTCAATTTTCACCTCGGGGTCAGCATTTGCGTATTGATTCCCAACCTCTAGAAATCTCTAAAATTTCATAACTCGAAATCTAGTTTCTAATCCCCAGAGAGAGCCCCTACTTCTTGAGTTGATCAATTATGCACCTACCAGTAACCCCGACGGAAATAAAAAAAACACACACAACTCTATACATACTTCCGGGTCTGTCGACTTAGGAGTTTATATTGGTTTTAGTTGATCTCGTCGGTCAATGCCAATACGTGCAGTGTGCTTGCCCAGCACACCACCCATATTGGGGGTCCATTTATTGACCTCACTTTTGGTTGAGGTTCAGTTTTTCCTCTTTAGTAGCCTAAGGTTTAGCCATAGGACTTTCCTTTTGACTATTCTTAGAAAACTAGATAAGGAGCCCTCACGATTAGAAATTTCAAATTCTTCTCTACTCAATTTGAAGTTCCACATATTGGTCCTAACCTCTAGCACTTAGTATGTGGGGTCACTATGAGGGAAACACAAGATGAGTCACCCTTATGACTGCTAGACCTTAAGGTTGACCCTGGGTGTTGGTCTAGGGCTAAGGCACTTGTTTGCACTCACAATCACTCATTACCCTAAACCCACAACTTCTAGGCTTTGGTCTCTTGATACTTTTGGGAGACTCCTGGAGATGGCCCCATAAATCCATTAGCCCTAGGCTAGGGTTTAGCTAAGACCACTACATAGAGGACCAAAAATGGGGTTTCTATTGGTCCATGGCTTATTTATGGTGGTTGGCAATCCAACTCTATCAAGATTACCAACCTACCCTATTGCCCCCAAATTCCCCAAACTACCGAGATACCCTTGGGACCCCAAATTTGCCCAAAATCTCTAAATCTAGCCAAAATACCCAAAATTGTTCAAAAATCATTTCAAACACCTTGAAAACACCCAAATTACCTAAAATCCCCAAATTGGCCAAATTACAAAAATGCCCCTCCTTACCCAAAAATTCCAAAAATTCCAAAAAAATCCAAAAAATTTCCAAAACCTCCCAAATATTCCCAATGTCATTTTCCTCAACTATCATATGACCCAATTTGGCCAATTTGAACATCTTTGATCAAAACCCTCAAATTGCCCTTTAAAGGCCCAAATTTCCCCAAATTCAACTCAAATGTCCATCAATTTGATCTCAATTGACCCCAATTTTAATCCTAAGCTAAAATTGACTTTTGATATGGTCAAACTAGACCAAATCCAAGCTTAATTTTCCCATGATTTGATCCCAATTTTGGTATAGGTCAAACCCTCAATTTTGGTCACATGACCTGATCTCACCAAATTGAACCCACAACGTAGTCAATCGGCCCCAATTGATGTTGCAAAATCTTTATAACATTCTTACACATTAAAATCAACCATCAATTGGCCTTGGTGAAGCCTCAAATCCATTTGATTTTTGGCCTAAATCCAAAATTCCCAAATTTAGCCCCAAATTGGCTAAGTCCCCAAATTTCACCCAATTGATTGCCTTAACCCCTAAATTAGAATCCAATTCCTGTTGAAAAATCTTCAGGGACCATTTACAGCAATCAATTTGGAATTAGCCTAAGGCTATCCCAGGCTGGACCCAAGTCAAGCCTAACATAACCAAATTGATTAGAATTCAAATTTCCCTCAAATTGACCCTTCAATTGAACTCAAAATCACTTCAACCCATCACCAAAAGTCTTCATGACAATCATCTACATAATGTTGATCAACCAATTGAGTCATTTGACATGGCTAACATAGCCCAAGCCCAAACTTTGATCACTTGAACCCACATTGAACCCACGCATAAATGTGACCCAACCACCCTAAAGCAACCAAATTAACTCCACCTCAGCCATTAGTTGACCCCTAAGACTGACCCAAAACACATCTAACCACCAAAACTAAGCCATGGACCAAAGGTACCCCAGATTAAAGGATCTTATTCCCAAAAATACACATGCTTAAGATATCCTTGCCAAATCAAAACACATTTGTATTAAATTGTTGTGATTGATTCCTCTGGATGCCCTGGGCACCTAGCCACTTCCCCTTGGCTGGCCGGTCGGCCTAGTTGCCGGAAAATGGCCAAACCGAGAGCCACCCCCATGGAGCTTCACTCAAACTAAACCTAGAGGCCAGCTCAGCCAGATTGAATTGTAGAGCTCCTTTGCTCTCCACCTAAGCACCACATTACACCTCCTAATTGGCCATGACAGCCACCATATCCCCATTCTTATAAAAGACCACCTCCATGGCCGTTGAACTAAGTGTTGAAAATTTCCTAGAGAGACGTCTCCAAATTGACCACAGAGCTTCCTTAAGATCCTCTCAGTGCATTCCAACTATTTTCCATCACCAATTTCCACTGCCAGAGTTCAATTTTGAGCTCAAAATCTTGTCGAAAATGAGGACAGAGCTCATTACATTTTCACACTCCACCAAAATCAAATTAACTCTACCCACACCTTCACAATAGTGAAAGAAGCCAAAGCTCCATAAAATCCCCCTTCCAAAGAGCCTATACCATAGCTCTAGACAAACACCCAAATCTGGCCGTGATTGAATTCATACATAGGCCTTGCACCATAGCAAGAGGTTTAATCCCTAGCCTCCTTGGACCCTAACGAATGTGCCAAGACCCTCTGATTGAAGCTTCACTTCTCAGAGTAAAGGTATAAAACTTCTCTCCCTCCCCAGCCTATTTTGATTCTCCATTTGATTAGGCTTAATTTAATTTCATGATTACTGTATGGATGTGTTTGCCTCACTTAGATGAGTCTATAGGATCAAACCTGAAGCGATTTGGTTGAGTCTAAGCTGAGATCTTAGGGTTTTAGTGTGGACGGCCACGGGATCATTCTATCGGGGACGATGATGGGGAGCCGTTTGATCAAGAGTGTATCGAATGAACGACCAAGATGAAGCCGGACAGTGCCTCTTTACACGAACAGCGGGACGCGTGGCTATGGGCTTGGACGGCGACATCAAATGGGAGTGTATCATGTAGAGCTTTGGAGCCGTCGTAGGTTGACGGGGCACCGCTGGATGAGTAGAAAAAAAGGGCTTTCTCTATTTATTTAAACTCCCTTAACTTTTAAAATCCATAACTTTGTGTAGAAAAATCACAAAAATAAAATAAAAAGACCCTCTTGCTTAGTAAAGAGAGGAGAATAATGTAGAAATATTTTTAAGTCTATGTGATGCATATTTTATTTTTAATTAATTTAATACTGATTTGAATCTTTTGATTCTCCATGCATGTAGACTGCTGTATGAGCTTGAATTTTAGGAATATTGTAGCCCCTGTCAAGAAGAATATTCTCTAATTTTTCCAAAGTTAGACGAGGTCCATAGACAGAGGATCGCATTTTTCAAGTTTATGTGCATTATTTGCTTAAAATAATCATGGAAATTAGCATGTTCATTAGAAAATTCCTGAAAGGTCCACCATGACTAGAGAAACCTTTGGAAATAATTTCATGGGTCAAGTCATTTAAAGGAAGGTCCACCATGATTAGAGAAACCTTTGGAAATAATTTCATGGGTCAAGTCATTTAAAATGAAGGTCCACCATGACTAGAGAAGCTTTTGGAAATAATTTCATGGGTCAAGTCATTTAAAATGTACTCAATTTTCATAAGCTCTAGATTATTAAGGAAATTAATTTTGAAAGATATAAACATTTAAATGCCTTGATTTTTTATCTCCACTATTATTTGTGATCCAAAAAACTCATCACAAAAATCTCAAAATATTTTGAGTTCATTTGATAACTTAACTTTATTTTTAAAGATAAACATCATTTTTAGCATTTAAATGATTTTTTAAAAATCAAAATATAATTGAAAAATTTATAAAACTTAGTTTTTTTAGTTCTCTATGATCAGGGGTATTTTATAAAAATAAAATGATATTTAAAAATAAAAACTTCATTTTTAGCCTTTTTTGAATATTTAAATAATTAAAAATCCCTAAAAATCACCAAAATAATAAAACTCATGAAAATGCTATAAATTGCTTCCTAATCACTTAGGAATAATTAAAATATTGTTTTTGGTTTTCTAAATAAAGATATTGAATTTTAAAGTCTTAAAATAATTTTTACAAGGCTAAAAATGAGTTTATCTCTAAAATAACTCCAATAAATTAAATAAAATTTAAAACAAAATAAAATCTTCCTCTCTGAGTTCTTTGACCTCAGGGAGACTTTTCAAAAATAAAAAACTTAATTTCCCCATTTAAAATATTTTATACTTAATAAATACCCCACAATTTAAAATAATTCTTAAATTTAAAATAAAATTCAAAAAATCATAAAATTTGGTCCAAAGGCTTCTTTAGTCTAAGACTACCTCCAGNTCTACTAGCTCTAGGGCTATGGTTTAGCTAAGACCACTATGTAGAGGACCCAAAATGGGGCCATTGGTCCATGGCTTATTGGTGATGGTTGGTACCTCAAATCTACCAAAATACCCATCTTGAATTGGTCCATGGCTTGTTGGTGATGATTGGTACCTCAACTCTACCAAAATACCCATCTTGGCCAATTGGGTGATGATTGGTACCTCAACTCTACCAAAATACCCATCTTGGCCTTTTGCCTCTAAAACACCCCCAAATTACCAAAATACCCCTCTCGGGCTCAAAATNCTCAAATTGACCCTCCAATTGAGCTCAAAACCACTTTCATCCTTCACCAAAGTTGTTCCTTGTGATTATCTACACCAAATAAAACAATTATTTGAGCCAATTGACATGGATAACTTAGCCCAAACCCAAGTTTTGGTCATTTGCACCCAGTTGGACCCATACACTAAATGTGACCTAACCACCCTAAGGCCACCAAATTAACTCCACCACAGCCATTAGTTGGACTTAGTGACCTGTCCAAACATCATGAAACTACTTAAACAGCCATGGACCAAAGGTCCCCCAAATTAAGGGATCTTATTTCCAAAAATGCACATGCTTAAGGCATGGACCAAAGGTCCCCCAAATTAAGGGATTTTATTTCCAAAAATGCACATGCTTAAGATACTGGACCAAAGGTCCCCCAAATTAAGGGATCTTATTCCCAAAAATACACATGCTTAAGATATCTGGACCAAAGGATTTCCAAAAATTCACATGCTTAAGATATCTTTGCCAAATCAAAGCACATTTGCATTAAATTAACTCCACCACAGCCATTAGTTGGACCTAGTGACCAGTACAAACACCATGAAACCACCTAAATCAAGCCATGGACCAAAGGTCTTGAACTTAGTGACCAGTACGAACACCATGAAATCACCTAAATCAAGAAATGGACCAAAGGTTGAGTTGGACTTAGTGACCAGTCCAAATACCATGAAATCACCTAAATCAAGCCATGGACCAAAGGTCCCCCCCTGTGACCAGTCCAAACACCATGAAACCACCTAAATCAAGCCATGGACCAAAGGTCCCCCAAATTAAGGGATCTTATTTCCAAAAATGCACATGCTTGAGATATCTTTGCCAAATCCAAGCACATTTGCATTAAATTGCTGTGATAGATTCCTCTGGGTTCCCTGAGCTCCTAACCACCTCCCCCTAGCTGGCCAGAGAGCCTAGTGTCCGGAAAAGCCCAAAATCGAGAGCCACTTCCATGGCAACTCACTTAAATCAATCCTAGAGGCAAGCTCATAATCAAACTATGGAGCTCCTCTGCCCTCCACCTAAGCACCACAATGCACCCAAGCTTATGCCTTGAGAGCCACCCCATGGCTATTTTTTATAAAAACTCACCTCCCACGACCATGGGAGGTGTGCTGAAATTTCCTTAGAGAGGCTCTCCAAACTTCACACAGAGCTTCCCTAAGATACCCGCAGTGCATTCCAACCATTTTTCCTCACCCATCCCCATTGCCGGAGCTCAATTTTGAGCTTGAAACCTTGCCGAAAACCAGGACAGAACCCAAAACACCTCCACAGTCCACCAAACTCAAATTAACTTCACCCACACTTTCACAACAGTGAAAGAAGCTAAAACCCCATCAAATCTCCCTTCCACAGGGCCTCTACCATAGCTCTAGACCAACACCCAAATTCGGCCGTGATCGAATTCATACCTCAGCCTTACACCAAGACCAAGGACTTAATCCCTAGCCTCCTTGGACCCCAACGAACGTGTCGAGCACCTCTGATCAAAGCCTCCCCTCTCAGAGCAAAGGTATAAAACCCCTAAAGAATGTGTCGAGCACCTCTGATTGAAGCCTCCCTTCTCAGAGCAAAGGTATAAAACACCTTCCTCCTCCCGAGCTTATTTTGATTCTCCATTTACATCGAAGCCTCCCTTCTTAGAGAAAAGGTATAAAACTTCTCCTTCTCCCGAGCTTATTTTGATTCTCCATTTACAGCAAAGGTATAACCTCACTCACTCTCCCGAGCCTTTACAAGCTCTCCATTTGTAATGGCTTACTTTTATGGCCTCTTAACCGTATAGATATGTTCGTCTCACTTAGACGAGTCCATAGGATCAAAACCTTCATGGCATCTTAACCGTATAGATTATGTTCGCCTCACTTAGACGATCGAAGCCTCCCTTCTTAGAGAAAAGGTATAAAACTTCTCCTTCTCCCGAGCTTATTTTGATTCTCCATTTACAGCAAAGGTATAACCTCACTCACTCTCCCGAGCCTTTACAAGCTCTCCATTTGTAATGGCTTACTTTTATGGCCTCTTAACCGTATAGATATGTTCGTCTCACTTAGACGAGTCCATAGGATCAAAACCTTCATGGCATCTTAACCGTATAGATTATGTTCGTCTCGCTTAGACGAGTCCATAGGATCAAACCCGAAGTGATTTGGTTGAGTCTAGGCCATTAGACTTACAATGGCTTAATTTCATGGCTTATTAACCGTATAGATATGTTCGTCTCACTTAGACGATTATAATGGCTTAATTTCATGGCCTATTAACCGTATAGATATGTTCGTCTCACTTAGAAGAATTCATAGGATCAAACCCGAAGTGATTTGGTTGAGTCTAGGCCGAGATCTTAAGGTTTTAGTGTGAACGTAGGATCAAACCCAAAGTGATTTGGTTGAGTCTAGGCAGAGATCTTAAGGTTTTAGTGTGGATAGGATCAAACTCGTGATTTGGTTGAGTCTAGGCCGAGATCTTAAGGTTTTAGTGTGGACGGGCACGAGATCATTCCATCAGGGACGATGATGGGGAGCCGTTCGATCAAGCGTGTATCAAATGAACGGGGAAGATCGAGCCGGACAGCGCTTCGGGACATAAACAGCGGGCCGAGTCAGTAGCTATGTGGACGGCGGCGTCCAACCAGAGCGCGCCACGCATGCCTTCGGAGCTGCCTAGAATCTAGTCATCACACGCTGTTTAAATAGATAAATAGGGCTTTTTCCTATTTATTTAAATAGCCTTAACTTAGAAAATACATAACTTTGTGTAGAAAAATCATAAAAATAAAATAAAAATACCCACTTATTCAGTGAATAGAGCAGAATAATGTGGAATAATTTTCAAGTTCATTTGGTGCATATTTTATTTTTAATTAATTAAACACTGTTTTGAATCATTTGATTCACCATGCATATTGACACATCACATTGGCTTGAAAAGGTTATGTTAAATTAATTTTAAAAATATAGTTAATTGAGAACAAATAAAATTTAGATTGCTTATTATTTTTAAAAGAAAATTTCTTCCCCCCAAACTTGAATTTTTAAATATTTTACACCTAAATCCATAAATTGTAGTAGGAAGAAAAAGTAAAAGTTAAATATACTAACTACTACATCCTATCAAATTTATATATATGCATAATCAGGATAAAATGACTGCAGGAGAATAAAAATCAAGCTTAAAACATGCTTGCAATAATATCAAACTAAAAAGAAGTATATTAACTTTAAAATTTATTTTTTCCTGCCCCCAAATTTGATTTTAAACATGTATAACATTCAATACATAAAATATAAGCAGGAAGAAAAACAGTTTAGAAATTCTATCCATCACAAACATTTACAAGTATTCATTAGTACAAAACAATATGTAAAAGAAAGTAAGTCTAAACTAAAACATGCTCGATAAAATGGAAAGAAAGGTCTACAAGCAGAACAGGTATCGGCATAAGAATATATATATTTATGTGTTCTCCAATTGTTTATATTATTGTAACAAAAACACAAAAGTACATGATAAATGAGGTCAATTCTTCCCTTAACTCATTGCATCTCACTATCTTACTTCCAATTTCTTATGAAATCACTGCGCAAATATATTGGGTACATGATTTTATAGATTTTAATCTCAAAGATAAGATTATCCCTAAAATATTGGTTCTCGAGCACCAATCCCAGGCATCTTCAAATCTTAATAATTAAGCACCTCTAGCAGTTATAAGGATAGTGTAAATTCATCCACATGTTACTCATCAAATAGGTTAGCTACTTCTATCAAATGAAAACAAAGTCAGAGAAAAAAGTAACAAAATTGAGATGGAATTTTCACTGTTAAAATTCATAATGTCTCTTGTAAAACTCAAGTCCGGGTTAGACCCAAGTTGTAATGGACTCATCAATCCAACTACTATAAGAGAACATATAAGTCAAAACATATAAGTAAAACTATAATAAGAAGTTAAGAAATCACCTCCCTCATGACACACAAAAACAAATCAAACCACAAACAATCCAAACATCTACCAATTATCAATCAAAATAATCAATCCTCACTAAAGCAAACACAATACAACACTAACAATCATAATTCTCAAGCACACTAAATCAAACCACACTGATAACTATGGGTTGCCTCTCATAAAGCGCTTTGTTTAACGTTGTCAGCCCGACAAATGATTCCACCTAGATCAAAATTCTATTTAAGCAATCCTTGATCAATCATCAAATCTTTTCCAAATCTAGGGATTCCTATGAAGTCCTTGAATTTAAATTTTTCTTTCGGCTTTTCCTTTTCAAATTGTTTCATATCCTTATTTCTCATATTTCTTTCTAGATCCAATATTCTTCTAGTGATTTTCTCAATTTTCATATTAATATCATTTTTGAAATTTATAATAAATAGATCTTTATAACATACTTCATGATGTCCCAAATTTTGGATTTGATTTTATCTAAATAATTTAAATTCTGGATCAAATTCTTCTAGGTTATTCTTTTGTTCAGAATTATCTTTCAATTCTTCCCTTGGTACTAAGTAAATAGTAGAGGTGGTCTTTCTACATTTTTCTTAGTGAGGAAATAGGTTTTTCTAATTCCTTAGGAATTTTTTCCATTGGTCTTTCAATCTCTTTATCCTCGTTTCTCAGCTCAAAGTTCTTTTGAAACATATCCTCGAATTCTGTTCTAAATATTCATTCAATAATTTTAAATTGCTCATCATTCATCTCCTTAGGGTTTATCTCAAGGTCACTAGGTAAAATCTCTAGGGGGTAACTGTTAATTACATTAATAATCCACCCCAATTGATTTTATATATTCCTTATTGCGACCTCTTGATTTTCCAACTCACTCTTCATTTGAATCACAACCTCTTCTAACATTAACTCCTTCTCCTCATCCTGTGGGTTAGAGTTAAATTGAGGAAGATTATTAATTGAGTTAATAATCTACCCCAATTGGTTTTCTATATTTCTTATTGTGGTCCCTTGACACTCCAGCTCACTCTCCATTTGAATAACAACCTCTTCTAATAAATCCTTCTCATCATTCTGTAGGTTGGAGTTAAATCCACAATTTTTGCAGCTACATGTTCGATTAAATTGATTTTCTTCCCAAAATTGGTCTTCTCCTCCAAAATTATTATTCCTGTTAAAATTCAAATGATTTTCCCAACCTAGATTGTAATAATTGGAATAATAATTATGTATCTCATGGTCACATTCAATCCATTGTCCAAATGAATTTTCCTCAATAATTGGGATTCCATGATGATGTCTTTTTATGTATTAATCCAACTTCCTCTCAATATCTACAACCTGAGAAATTAAAATTGTAAGAATATCTTCTTAAAAATTTGTCACTCTCTTGGGGTTTACTCTTTCAAAGCTACTAGCATTATAATCCAAATATGAATATTTATTATATCGTTCATCCGTCATTTCTACATTAAATTCTTGGAGTCTTTTCAAATCTCTCCCGAAAGTTCTCTCGAAATCTGATTTATAAAATTCAAGCTCTGTAGCGCTTGAACTATGCATACAAATCTAAAGACTTAACTAATAGGACAGATATCAAAAAATATTTTTTCATATTTTTAATTTTCTTTAAAATAAACACATAATAATTAAACACACTATAATAATACTATAAATTCCAAATCTAAGCCTTACACGTTTAACTAAAATTCTCCTAAAGTTTTTACCAAAACTTCCCCAACAACGGCGCCAAAAATTTGATGTGCCCTTTGTGTGTATGTTTTTCTGTGTGTTTTATATCAATTTAAATCCTCGGTAACAGTGCCAAAAACGTAACACATCTCAAAATTACGCAGTAATTTAACTCTAAAAATATGGTCAAAAACTTGACCAAGTTTATATTAAATTGTTAAAGTGCAAAATTAAAATGTTTATAAAATATATAAAATAGTTCACACACTAGTGGTTCTACACAAGTACATGTATCGCTGCAAGTAATATAGGGTTTTCTTTAAAAACCCCAGTATCGGTCCCACAGAGAAGCGTGGTAAGAAATCTCTTAGGCTAGTTCTAGTCTACTACTATAAAATCTTAGTTTTGGAAGATTGAAACTCATATGATAATAAATAAAATCACAATATTCAAACTATAAAAATTAAATTAAGAAAGAAAAGCTAAAATAGGTTTAATGAATGTTAAAAGAAATGTACCCAAGAGAACTAAGTTTACTAAACTAATTTCTAAACTTCAAAGTTAAATTTACTAAGACTAAACAAAGTTTGACGAAGAGTTCAAATTTAAGAAAGCATCATTCTCTTTACAATGAGTATATAGATTGCAAAGAAATTAAAATCATTTAAAAATATATAAAAATTATTTTGTGTCAAATAGGAGCAATCTTATTCTTTACCCTCTTCCAAGTGCATAAAGAACATTGACTAATCCAGAGTTTGGTCCCTAATTCCGTGGTTAGGATGGGAGGATACCACCTACCACTCAAGAGCTCCCACTACTCCCTCATCTGAGGACTAAAAATCTTGCATTAGTTTCCAATCAACTGGACCAGATTGGGGANATATAAAAATTATTTTGTGTCAAATAGGAGCAATCTTATTCTTTACCCTCTTCCAAGTGCATAAAGAACATTAACTAATCTAGAGTTCGGTCCCTAATTTTATGGTTAGGCTGGGAGGATACCGGCTGCCACTCCAAAGCTCTCACTACTCCCTCACTTGACGGCTAACAATCTCACATCAATTTCTAATCAACTGAACCAAATTTGAGATTTTAATCTGTCACCTTAAAATCACCAATTCTGCATCCAACAAAGTATATTCCCCTATTTATTTGCGCCTAATTCCATGGATGAAATACTCTCTAATGAAATCAAATGTGATTCTCCCCATGTTGTAGAAATCATAGCCCTTTGGGAACATATGTTTATCAATACATTTCAATATTTCAATTGGTCATACTGAAAAGTAAATGAAGATTGGAGTTTGAATCATCACAAATTTTTAACATTTAAAACCGTATAAAACAAAATCAATTCTTCATAAAACCATATCTCAAAGTAGAGAGAATGATAAAGAAGACTACTCAGAATTTATGAGAAGAATACAACAAAACACGAATTTCATAAATAAAAATAAGTTTATAATACAAAAGAAATAAAAGACACAACTTATCTCACAATCCTTCCCAAGCAAATCCCTAGATATTCTCTTCAAGTCTTTCTCTCTTTACAAACACTCTCAATTTTCTCTTAGAAGTGTAATGAAGAAGAAATCTCTCACATTCTCTCTCCTTTTACAATCCTCGAAGAAAATCTATAAGCCCTTGCCTCTCCCTCTCACGCCACACACACACACACACCACACTCACGCCCTCCACTAAACTCTCTTTTTTAAGCATTAGATTTCCCTCTCTTTTATAAAGGGCTGCCTCCCTCCAAAATGAATTCAAAAATCCCTCCAAATATCTATCAAAAAGTCAAATCTTTTGAATTCAAAAGACATGCCCATTGATCCAAGAGATATATCCATTCATAAAAAGAACCTTCCAAAGTGTCTAGATACATTAAATCACTTCAAGTGGTGTTTAGAACAAGTGTCCCTTTGAAAATTTGCCCAAAATTCATCCCGAACAACCTAAATCCACAAAAAGACGTCCATGGAGCATCATGCGCCACTCTGCAGCAACTCCACCATTTTGCTCCATTTGGCTCGGTTTCAGCTCTGTTTCGCCTCATTTCAGTTGTGTTTTGCTCCTAACAGATATACCTACAAAATAAGCATGAAAACAACCTTTCTTTAAATTATAATTTCATTCAAAACATGTGAGAAATATAAAGTAAATCAAGCATAGAAAGACATATCTAAAAGTGCCAAAGTCAGAATTTTTTTTCTTGCTCATTTTACTCCAAATTGTACCATTTTTGCTTAATTTTCACCAAAAGTTTATTTCTTGTATCTGAAACAAAAAATATGCAAAATACCTTCCTTTAAAGTGTAATATCATTAAAAATCATTAAAATTGAGCATAAAATATATATATGAAAAAGTAGGTAACTATTAGGCGTGTCAGTCCTCTTCTCATTTGATTGTCTGTATTAGATTCCTATGCACCTTAATTAAAACTGCATAAATTTGATCACTCACCACATCTATTTATTCTCTAACCTTGTAATTTACATTACAAAATTCATTCCATTTCCAACAACTAAGTGCTTTTGCTACATTTTTGTGTAGTTTTCACAAGATGTACCGAGAATTTTCTACCCCATCAATCTTTTAAATATCACAAACAAATTTTAGAAGATCATGATGATTAGACGATGTGTTCAAGTATCTAAAATGTTGCACCTTTGGTTTGTCAGTGAATGAGATTGATAGCAACAAATAACTATGATCAGAACATACTCTAGGTAAATGGTGCACCTTGGACATGGTAAAATTATTCAACCATTCTTGGTTAACCAGAATCTGGTCTAACCTTTCAAGACCCTTCCTCTCTTTCATGTGAAGCTAGGACCAATGTATGCTAAACAAAACAAACTGGACTCCAATAAGGTGTTATTGGAGTCTAACATAAGTTTATAATTAAGAGACTTTCCTCCCCGTTTTTCAAAATTACAAGTGATCATATTGAAGTCGCCACCAACTAGCCAACTACCATTCATCTTGTAGCTCAGCCCCTTTAGTTGCTTCTAAAGCTCCAATCTTGCAAAGTAGATGGTGCTAGCATATACCAAAGTAGAACATTCCTTTAGTACATATTTTTCAAAATAAACATGCATAAATTGTTGTTCATTTCTCTAAACCTCCATATTAATCTCCTTTACTAGATTTTGCTGGAGATATTCACATTACATTCAAACTTTCTACATAGTTTCACCATGCTCTTATTAGTTACCACCATCAAAGGCTCCAATATAGCAAAGCACCATAAATTATTGTTCCTTACTAGTTGCAATAATATATTAAGGGAATTAGGATCAGAAATTCCCCTAATAATCCAAATAAGAATATTAATCAAGTTGAAAAACTTTCCCCCTCCTAGATGATCTAGGAAGAAGAACATTTCCATATCCATTAGAATAGTAATGAAATTCTTAGTTGATTATATCTTTGGCCTCCAAATGCACATTATTCACACAAATTTACACACATTAGCATATTTCTCTCACTTCCTTTCCAACTATGGATTAAAAGTGGACCAAACTAGTGTTAATTGGGATTATGTTAGGGTTTATTGCTTTAATTAATAGTTGAATGATTAAATTAATTATTTTAATTACTGAATTTTTATGAGTTAAAGGTTTAATGAGTTGATTAAATATTTTTTTAAGTAATTGCTATGATCAATATCACTTATGACTCGCATTATTTTTTGTATTTTATTTCTTTTTAAGTAACTCAAATGGCACAACAACAAGCTTCTAAGTATTGGTTCTGACTAAACAATGACCTTATCATCAAACAGCCAGGTTAAATCCTTTCAAACAAGAGTTTACGATTCAATGGATTTCAACAAGTTGAACAAAAGAATCAAAATGATATTTTCTTGCAGAGGATGAAGCAGATCTCCCTCATTAATGAAACTCAAGAGACTACTCCAAGTAGATGAAGCATAAAGTGCCATGGAGCGAAAGTCGGTCATGGTTTGTTGATGATTGCGAACGATCTGATTCCTCGCAGGAATGCTGACGAGCCCTTGGGTTACAAAGATTCATTCTAGAAATACACTGAGCTCTTGCCTCATTGATTCTTATTTTTTAAGTCATTACGCTCAAAAGAGGTCGAAGATATATGCAACAACTTAAAGGTTGTCATCCCTCATTCTTTTTGTGGAAATACGATCGAAGCATTTGGAGAACTTGGGAATTAAATGTATGTATAAATATGGTCATATACATAAACATAGGCTTTCTTTCAAGTATTCTAAATATGAAAACTAATAAGTGTAAGTGTCTAAATCGAGCTAGTCTGCCGAAGTTACTAAATTGAGCCCACATGTTGAAATAACTAAATCACGCCCACCTGTCGAAATTGTTGAATTAAGCACACCTGTCAAATTGAGTGAATCATGTATCTCAAGAGAAGGTGGCCTAGACGACCCAAGGAGGAACAACTATTAAGTAATTTCATCATTACTATATATCCACCTTTAAAAGTATCGCTTGACAACCAGGTCACGAACTTTTCAACAAGATGTCATGAATGGGTGTCATACTGTACTCAATGTATTTTCTACCATTTTTTTTTCTTTTTATATAAAAAAAAGAGTCAAGAGGAGAGAAGAGGATACTAAATCTTTTTCTAAAGTCTCTCTTTCTATCTCTCTCTAACATTTGTAATATGAGAAACCGTTTTGGTATTTTTCCAACTTATCAAAGGTTCAAGCTCAATACACAATTCCTGTGACCTCAAATCTCTCTACCATCTCTCACTTCTATCTTTCTTCCACGAATACAAAATATTTATTAATTTAAGAATACACACATCAATATGGGAGCTTACATCTTAAAAAGATTCAACATTTCTTATCCCCAGAAATATGCCTGAAATCATCTTTAGATGAATTGATTTTGTAGGCCAAGGGNTGTATAAATATGGTCATATACATAAACATAGGCTTTCTTTCAAGTATTCTAAATATGAAAACTAATAAGTGTTAAGTGTCTAAATCGAGCTAGTCTGCCGATGTTACTAAATTGAGCCCACGTGTTGAAATAACTAAATCACGCTCACCTTTCGAAATTGTTGAATTAAGCCCACCTGTCGAATTAAATGAATCACGTATCTGCAGAGGTGGCCTAGACGACCAAAAGAGGAACAACTATTAAGTAATTTCATCATTAATATTAATGACGTGGGTACATCCGCCTTTAAAAGTATTGCTTGACAACCAGGTCACGTACTTTTCAACAATATGTCATGGATGAGTGTCATACTGTACTCAGTGTATTTTCTACCCTTTTTTTTCTTTTTTTATATAAAAAAAAGTCAAGAAGAGAGAAGAGGATACTGAATCTTTTTCTAAAGTCCTCTTTCTCTCTGTCTCTCTAACATTTGTAATTTGAGAAACCATTTTGGTATTTTTCCAACTTGTCGAAGGTTCAAGCTCAATACAAAATTCCTGTGACCTCAAATCTCTCTACCATCTCTCGCTTCTACCTCTCTTCCACGAATACAAAATATTTATTTATTTAAGAATACACACAAGCAATATGGGAGCTTACTTCTTAAAAAGATTCAACATTTTTTATCCCCAGAAATATGCCTGAAATCATCTTTAGATGAATTGATTTTGTAGGCCAAGGATCAGTTTTAGGACAACTTCACAAACGATCAACTGCTTATCACATCATTAAAATTTAGAAGGGAGCCATCATTACCAACAGAATAACCGCAAAATAATTATGAATTATGCATTCTGGTCCTAATTCAGTTGAATCGCACAAGCTAGTGAGGCTCGCTCTGTATTTTTACAAGTTTGCACCATGACCAACCCCAACCAACCTGCGTTCAGCAAAATAAAAATTATAGCAAATGGTGAATTTCCTAGGGAACTTCGCAGGTAAAACGAACTACTACTTGATTTATACTCCGTATCACCTCAGGAAAAAACTAGACAAAATAAAAGAGTAGACACGATCAATAAAATATGAAATTTCATCTCTCAAATTAAACTGGCAGCATCCCATACAAATGTGTAAGAATGAAAGGTACAGAACATAATAACTCGATGACAGCCTAGCTTTCCTATATAACGAAAATTTGATAGCCATTAAGCA
Source organism: Phalaenopsis hybrid cultivar (assembly GCA_002079205.1). Taxonomy (NCBI): domain Eukaryota; kingdom Viridiplantae; phylum Streptophyta; class Magnoliopsida; order Asparagales; family Orchidaceae; genus Phalaenopsis; species Phalaenopsis hybrid cultivar. Next base: position 9,283 of record JXCR01119789.1, on the reverse strand, counting down.
AGTAGCCAATTTCTAGAATAAAGAAAAGTAGACAATTTCTAGAATAAAGAACAATACTTGTANACAACCACCACCTCAATGGTTGGGCACTTGACAGCAATGACAGCCATGGTTGGACCCCCCACATAGCCAGCACCAATGCAGCAGATCTTCACCATCTTCTCCTAATAAACAGAAATAAATAAAAAAGAAAATGTTAAAATTTGTTTTCCTAATGTCGTCTATATGATCTCATTCTGAGATATGGATGGAAAAATAATGGCATCAAACTATCATGAATAAAGCACGAAAGTAACCTCCAGATAGCGTTGGATACCTCCTCGTTGAGGAGCAACAAACCACAAAGTGTTTATTGAATTTCTGGCCATCCAATCCAGATTAGATGGCCTTGAAAATCATAGCATTTTTTCAGATGATTCAAATCTGTCGAGTACAGCAAATGAAAAATAAGGAATAGTTCAAAAAAGAATATGGGCAACAAGGAAGTTAGGATTTTAGATCCTCTTCAGTTATCTAATAACTAGACAGCCATCCAATCTCAATTTGGATTGCCGGGATTCTTTGTACTTTTTACCTGGGAACCATAAAGTTGACACAGGGTTTTCATTCATTCATACGAAAAATCCCAGAAATCCAAGGATTGGATTATCAGGATGGTAACTGGAACAGAACTGAACTCGAAATTGGGGCAAAATTTATGGCCGTTGAAAAAAGGCATAACAAATCTAAGCAGAAGGTTCTCAGTGATTTAGTATACTCAATGGAAATTATACTCTCATGTCGATTATTTTAGTAAATTAATAAATTTGAACATAATTTTGAGAAATCTACATAAAAATGAGCAAACATGAACTTTGACAAGCTCATTCATTTATGTTCATGAACGAAATCATCTATTGTTCAACAAATTGCTAACTAAGATCACAACAAAATGTCTGCTTCAAGTTGTTTAATTACTCATTAATTGATTTATTTTGAATATCAATTTTCTCATATCTAGCACGTTTTAAAAACTATATGCATAGTAATTGAGGTTTAAGTATATGATGAAGTATCAAACAAAAAGTATGTTTCTCCATTAATTGACCTCTACTTTATCAATACACATAAGATTTTCAAAAATGAAGATGGTTGTCTCAATTTTCCTTCTTGGCAGCAATGGTGGGACATGGATCAATCCGTGCTCCAAGGTGAAATGGTTAGTATTGGTTCTATGCCTTCTACTACTACAAGCTTATGTTTCTACTTCACAAAATGACAAGAAATACCTCTAGTCTACCACTGGGCATATTGCCTCCTCCATTAATAATGCTCGATTATGACGAGGGTCCTTTTAACTACATCAGATTCCTTCGGCACAATGAGATGAGTTTATCTATTGGCAATTCGTACAATCGGTTCAACAGCTCCCATGAGTCATCTATCACGACATGCTTAAAAATGTTTTTCACTTCTCTCAGTTGGATATTATTCACCTATCTTATAATAAAATCCTTCCACCAGTGAGCTTTGATTAGTCTCCAATAAGCACCTTCACTAGAGCTCAAATTCATTGAAATGGTTCAAAGAACATTTTGGGTTACCATTCTAACATCAAAGATCTTCACAGTAATATTTAGAGCATCCCCGCCATTGGGGATCTCATTATGTGATGGTGCTTTAAAAACCAAGTTTTGTTCCATATGCTTC
>JXCR01119775.1:0-22729 GCA_002079205.1 Phalaenopsis hybrid cultivar | reverse complement strand
AATAGTGTTACCAACCCATCAATACATCACTCCACATGGAAGGAGAGTGCAAACCTAACTACATTCTAATTCTAGAATGTTTAAAATGTACCTTTCACAACATTTAACGTGTATTAAGCTAGTAATGGTGACTAATCTAATTAACATGTGATGTTTAAGTTATACTATTGATAAAAGTATGTTCAAGTTCGTTAACCAAAGGTGGTTTCAGTTAAAGCATTAATATTCTGAATTATTGGTTACTCCATTTTATGACTTGTGGGTTTCGTCATTAAGGATTTATAGATAACCAAAAAGTGATGATCAAAATAAGCGCTAAGGTAGGCCATGTCATCATACTGTCTCATAGCCTATATTTTGGAGAGGGTATAATGTTTTAAAAAAAGATGGTCATCCACCTGTCCCTCCAAAATTTTCCTCTTATTTTTCTTGAATTATGATAAATGTAATTACTACAAATAAGACTGCCATGTATTGAAGTTTTCTTAATTATTTTGGAATGATTAAATACTTTGGTTATCTTATTTCACATCGTATTAGTGCTTAGTGCCTTAGCTTAACATTTACTTCGTAAAAATTGTTACTTAGATTATAATTGATTTTTAACTCAAAAAATTATTTATAAGTCTTATTTCTTGGATCTAAGGGTTAGGCTATGTGACAAAATACTAGTGGAGTGAAGGGGCAATTCATTTCAAGATTGTAGATCTTAAAGCCAAGTGTCAAGAGGTCTAGACTAATAAGGTAGGGGGGACTCATTTTCAAAGTTTCTGCTTTTTTTATGTTTATGATAATGAATGATTTTATAGATCTTAAAGATTGGTATACTCCAAATTGAGGTGGACCATGGCATTCTAAGGTCAAAATGTCCAAATGATTTAAACACTTCTCCTTTAGGTGCTATGTCATGTCACAGTTCTCATGAAGGTTGACCTAATACTAATTTATGTATTAAGCAATTTTAAGGTCATCTAAGGTCAATAATCAGTTTATGATCAACTAGAATAGCCTAGGATTGATAATTAGGCCCTTGAGGCTTAAATCTCTAGGGTCACTAGGTTAGTTTAAGGATCAATATGTTAGTTCACTTAGGATCATCCAAAAGAAAATTATGGCTCAAGTAGGACAATACTAGGATTTGTAGGAGTATAGGGTCTCTAGGATTATTTAAATTTTAGTAGATAAGTTGTAGGAATTTTTTTGAAACATGCTATGTGTCTAATTTTGAAAATTTATTTTTATTGGCATGAGGTTTTAGAATATAAAATATATTTATAAAATTAAATTTTATTATTGCATAGTTTGTTTTGTGATGTTTTTAATAAAGAAAAATAAAAAATATATTTTTTATATTAATAACTAATTAAATATTAAAACATGTCCATGATGCGTCGTGTCCTATTTTTTTAATTATGTCGTGTTCCTGTATTGTGTCGTGCCATATCCATGTTCCTGTGTCCGCGTCCGTGCTTCATAGGAAAATTGAGAAAAGGTTACTAACACTCCTATGGTTAACCAATTCAACCACGATCAACTTATGGTTGAGCTAAGTTGATCATGGCAATGCTTAATGATCCACTTGGCATGACTCATAGTGACCCAAATCAAGGTCAATGGCTCCACCAATCAACTAAAGACTTAATGGATCAAATAGGTCGAACCCTAGCTCTTTGGTAGGGTTGGGTTGAACTTGGAGGGGTTAAACCTCCAAGGACAACAAAATGGGTCAAGTGCTACCTAGGGACTTTAAGGGGCCGTTTTAAATAGATTCTATCATTTTATAAAATTTTGTTTTTTTAAATATTAAAAATTTCTAAACGAGGGTTTTAATAAGCGGCATGTTGTCCAAATGGTTTAAAACATACAAGAAGTTTTTTTTTTTTGGTGTAGGGGCACTTGTACGATTTTTAGGATTTTAGGATNTTCTAAACGAGGGTTTTAATAAGCGGCATGTTGTCCAAATGGTTTAAAACATACAAGAAGTTTTTTTTTTTTTTGGTGTAGGGGCACTTGTACGATTTTTAGGATTTTAGGACCATATATTTTGGTGAAATAAATATATAAAATATCAGAAGACCTTTTAAATTAAGGGAAATTTGCATGCATGCCACACAATTCTTATGTGTTTACATAGCTAACACTTAATGTTTAATATTTTCGTTTATAACATTTTGGTGTTAAAATAAATTGTATTTTTGATGCAACATGATTAAAATTGTGATGAGAAATTTTATTCATGAAAAAATATGATAATCATACGCCTTAAAACAACTATTTATAAATTTCTCATCCCTCAAGCTTGCAGATGTGGCTATGAGAGGGTCAAATTAATGTATACTTTTAAATTAAAATTTAAGAAGATAAAGTTAATTTCTACCCACTTTGAAACNAATATATTGTATTTTTGATGCAACATGATTAAAATTGTGATGAGAAATTTTATTCATGAAAAAATATGATAACTATACGCCTTAAAACAACTATTTATACATTTCTCATCCCTCAAGCTTGCAGATGTGGCTATGAGAGGATCAAATTAATGTATACTTTTAAATTAAAATTTAAAAAGATAAAGTTAATTTCTACCCACATTGAAAGNAATGAAAGAGGGAGAAGGGGGTCGATCCAATCTTCTGATGTACTGAGAGCCTTCTCTTGCTGAACCTAGTGGCTAGTTCAGTCACGCCTGACCTCCCTTATGTCCCCCGTGTCATTCTCTGGGGATTGGGGGAGTTTCAAATTTATTCGTCAAAGCTTCTGGTTCTTCATCTTTACCCCTTGCAACACTTGGATCTCATTGTTGCCTATACTGCCTCCTGGAGCACCTGAAGTTTTTTCTCCACTTGCGAGCATACATCACTATCGATCTGCTCTCCTGGAGATCCGCTATTAAACTGAACCGAGTCTTTGTGTCTCGCCTATGTTGATGAATACTTCTAAAGTAATTCATGATCGGCTAGCAAGGTATTAATTCTAAAATGCTCTTTGTCATGCATGTACCATGTATTGTGCTAGTGTCTCTGTCCTATCATTCTCTGTTGTCACCGAAATTGATCTCACCGGTTTTGTTCTGCTGGCTAGGTCACCCATGATCTCGAGTTCCACTGGAGGGGGAAGGGCGATGCGCTTCCCCTACTTGGTGATGGAGTAGGTGTTTTCGAATCTGTCATGCTGAGTTTTATAATCAAACTGTCATGATTCTCCCAACAAAAGGTGGCAGACATCCATGAGGACCAAATCGCATCAACACCCAATCCTGCAACTGGCTTCCAATTGAGAACTCCACTAGGCTCATTCGGTTAATATTGACCCTGTTTTCATTCTTCAGCCACGTTAGTGAATATGACTGGATATGTCTCTGAGTAATGAGGCCCATTTTCTTTATCATCTGTGTAGATGCCACGTTCTTTCTGCTCCCTCCATCGATGATGAGATTGCACATCTTCCCATTCACAGTGCAACGAGTGTGGAATATGTTGTGTTGAAGCCACTGCGGATCCCTTGTCTCCCCAGTATGTAAAACCCATCAAACTATGAGCATCTCATCCTAATCAGGTGGAAGATATGCGCCTCACCTTGTTCCTCAGTTGTTTCCTCGTCACTAAACTCTTCCACGACGCTTTGCTCGATAAAAGACAATTGGGCTTGTCGGGCAGTTGGAGGTGATGTGCCCAAATCCGTGACATTTCAAGCATTTTCTAACAGAGGCTGTAGTAGGTTGTTTGCTCCTCTTGGTATCTCCAACTGTGTGTGGTTGCCTGACTGGTGGTGGTTGCCTGACTGGTGGTGGTTGCCTGCTCTATTTCTGCTACCTGTTCACTTTCAATGTTAAGGTTTGGACATCTCAAGGTGACCAGTAAGGTTGCAGCTACATCCCATTGCTGGTAGCAGGTTTCAAACCCCCATATCATGGGTTTTGATGGTTTCTTCTTGCCAACTAAATCACACTTCATTTGCAATTGGTCGAACTACACAGTGAACTCCTCCACTGATAGGTCTCTCTGTTACTAGTGGTGGAGTTTCAGAAACATATGATAATGGTAGTGAGGGGGTGAGTATTTTCGCTGCATCGTCTTCTTTATCTTTTCTCACTTTCTAATCTTGTTATTACCTCCTTTGCCTTTGCAAGTTGTCCCACCACAAAGAGATGCTCTTTCTCAATTTGATAACCGCTAGTTTTACCCTTTTATCTTTTGTTACATTTCTGTACTTGAAGATTATCTCATACGATTTCAACCAACTAATGAAGTCTCATGGATCCATACATCCATCAAACTCTAGTAGATCTACATTTATTATGAAGTATTTGTATCATCCATATGCTTGCTCTTCTCTTGTCTTCCTTTGATATTAGATTTCAAAGCATCGTAGTTGGTCTTCAGCACCACTAAAATCCTCTTTATGGAAGGGATTCAGATCATCACCTCGTTCTCCCATTTGACTCCCCAGATCCTAGTCAAGGGTAACCTCCCCCTGAGTTTCATCCTTTATGTCCGCAAACCTCCGTTAAAGTTGAAGGATCTCTTGTTTTATCTCTTCCCGGGTAGGCTCAGACATGTATCTTTATGGTGACATGGCTATGCTTTAGGGTTTGAAGGTGAAAGAGGGTGTATGAGGCTAATGGAAGATGTATAAAATTTAATTAGGGTTACTGATTTATAAAATCATCAATGGAAAATTAGGATTAGATCAATATTTGGCTATAATTTGGTGGGTGTTAGGAAAGAAATTTTTGGTGGAAATGGCTTGGTTAGGGGCGAATGCCATGAACCCTAGGATAGGAGTAGGGTTATTCTAGCTCTGATACTATATATTACCGGAGTTAACCCAAACCACAATATAAATGAAAATATTATTGTTAAAATTCAATTGAGTTACACACAAGGACTCTTGATAATAGGAAAAAAACAAGCACAACATAAAAGAACTCTTAGGGCGAGGGCGAATGCTTAAAACCTCAGCCGAGTGGCAAGAGATATGATGGATTGGGGCAGTGGTAGCTATACAAGGTGTTGAAGGGGTTATGGTACAACAGTGGAGTAGATGGCAGTGTCGGCTTATGGCTGGGAGGGTGGATAGTGGGTTACGACAACAGGTGGTCAGGTGCAGTGGTCCAAGGAAGCAGGTTGGGGAAGGACATGGTGGCAACATGCTATTACGTGGAGGGGTTTGGGGTGACAACAGGAAGAAATTTAGGAAGCGAAGGGGTTACAGGAGAGGGGCTGCAACAGGTGGTCACAAGAGAGGGTTTGGCGGTAGTGAAAACAAGAATAGGAGGGTTTCTTGGAGGGGCTACAGTAGGCTTTCATTTGGGAGGGTTTGGGGGCTGTGAAAATAGGAAGGGTGGGTGTTGGTGAGATGGCAGTGATCAGGTGGAGGGAAATATGTTAGGATGAATATCCCCGCAGGATCAAGTTATAGTCGGAGCACCTCTCAAACCCTTGAAAAGGTCACCATCTCAGACGAGTTATAGTTGAAGTACCACCTCCCCCCTTGGAGGGGAAAACAACCACCGAGGGCTAGCTTGGAACAGAAACTCAGCAAAAATTAAACCCTAAGACAACAAACACACATATTTATAATAGATATATAGGCGTAAAAACAGAAAAGCAATGAGGGAATAATTCCCGCCCAATGAAAGAAGGGGGAGAGGGCCAGTCCAGCCTCATGCTGGACCGAGAGCCTTCTTCTACTGAACCCAGTGGTTGGTTCACTCAGGCTTGATCTCCCCCAAGTCCCCAACATCAATCGGTATGAGATAGTTATCTATATCTCTTGAGCACACCTTTAATGGGCAAGTTAGTCAACTGAACACTAACTATTCATAATTTGGCTCTGTAGGTTCTATGATTGATTATGATTACTGGAAAAATATGATTTAAAGACAAGTCATGCATTAGATTTTAATGAAAATCAGCTACTTATGCTTGAATTTATATTATTTAAAATTTAGGGTAAAGATATAACATTCTAAGAGCCTAGCAAGTATATGAAAGGCCATTAAATTTCTAGCGCTCCATGGAGTAAAATAAATTTGCAATGAACGAATAAATAATATCTAAGTTCAATTGAGTTATACAATACATATTAGAAAGAGAAAAGAATAAGATGGATATATAACCAATTATTATGATCTATACATTAAATAGATGACTTGTTGGGTCTTTCATAGGATTCTGTCCGGCTCCCTGCCTTCTAGATCATCATACAATTCTACATTATTTTTTTAGTCTAAAATTTGACAAGGAAATAGTACATTATCCAATTCCAACATATACACAAATTCTCTCTAAACATTGTTGGCTTAAAACAACATTGTGCGAAGCAAGCTAATAGCAGCTTCAAGGATACCACATGATAAGCACTTACATGGTGAAAATATCACCATCTTAGTGCATATAATTGTAAATAATAGTGTTACCAACCCATCAATACATCACTCCACATGGAAGGAGAGTGCAAACCTAACTACATTCTAATTCTAGGATGTTTAAAATGTACCTTTCACAACATTTAACGTGTATTAAGCTAGTAATGGTGACTAATCTAATTAACATGTGATGTTTAAGTTATACCATTGATAAAAGTATGTTCAAGTTCGTTAACCAAAGGTGGTTTCAATTAAAGCATTAATGTTCTGAATTATTTGTTACTCCATTTTATGACTTGTGGGTTTCATCATTAAGGATAAGTGATGATCAAAATAAGCGCTAAGGTAGGCCATGTCATCATACGGTCTCATAGCCTATATTTTGGAGAGGGTATAATGTTCTAAAAAAAGATGGTCATCCACCTGTCCCTCCAAAATTTTCCTCTTATTTTTCTTGAATTATGATAAATGTAATTACTACAAATAAGACTGCCATGTATTGAAGTTTTCTTAATTATTTTGGAATGATTAAATACTTTGCTTATCTTATTTCACATCGTATTAGCGCTTAGTGCCTTAGCATAACATTTACTTCGTAAAAATTGTTACTTAGATTATAATTGATTTTTAGCTCAAAAAATTATTTATTAGTCTTATTTCTTGGATCTAAGAGTTAGGCTATATGACAAAATACTAGTGGAGTGAAGGGGCAATTCATTTCAAGATTGTAGATCCGAAAGCCAAGTGTCAAGAGGTCTAGACTAATAAGGTAGGGGGGACTCATTTTCAAAGTTTCTGCTTTTTTATGTTTATGATAATGAATGATTTTATAGATCTTAAAGATTGGTAGACTCCACATTGAGGTGGACCATGGCATTCTAAGGTCAAAATGTCCAAATGATTTAAACACTTCTCCTTTAGGTGCTATGTCATATCACAGTTCTCATGAAGGTTGACCTAATACTAATTGATTTATTAAGCAATTTTAAGGTCATCTAAGGTCAATAATCAGTTTATGATCAACTAGAATAGCCTAGGATTGATAATTAGGCCCTTGAGGCTTAAATCTCTAGGATCACTAGGTAAGTTTAAGGATCAATATGTTAGTTCAGTTAGGATCATCCAAAAGAAAATTATGGCTTAAGTAGGACAATACTAGGATTTTTAGGAGTATAGGGTCTCTAGGATATTTTAAATTTTAGTAGATAAGTTGTAGGAATTTTTTGAAACATGCGATGTGTCTAATTTTGAAAATTTATTTTTATAGGCATGAGGTTTTATAATATAAAATATATTTATAAAATTAAATTTTATTATTGCATACTTTGTTTTGTGATGTTTTTAATAAAGAAAAATAAAAAAATATATGTTTTATATTAATAACTAATTAAATATTAAAACATGTCCATGATGCGTCGTGTCCTATTTTTTTAATTATGTCGTGTTCCTGTATTGTCTCGTGTCATATCCATGTTCCTGTGTCCGCGTCTGTGCTTCATAGGAAAATTGAGAAAAGGTTACTAACACTCCTATGGTTAACCAATTCGACCACGATCATCTAAGTTGTTCATGACAATGCTTAATGATCCACTTGGCATGACTCATAGTGGCCCAAATCAAGGTCAATGGCTCCACCAATCAACTAAAGACTTAATGGATCAAATAGGTCGAACCCTAGCTCTTTGGTAGGGTTGGGTTGAACTTGGAGGGGTTAAACCTCCAAGGACAACAAAATGGGTCAAGTGCTACCTAGGGACTTTAAGGGGCCGTTTTAAATAGATTCTATCATTTTATAAAATTTTGTTTTTTAAATATTAAAAATTTCTAAACGAGGGTTTTAATAAGCGGCTTGTTGCCCAAATGGTTTAAAACACACAAGAAGTTTTTTTTCGGTGTAGGTGCACTTGTACGATTTTTAGGATTTTAGGACCATAGATTTTGGTGAAATAAATATTTAAAATATTAGAAGACTTTTTAAATTAAGGGAAATTTGCATGCATGCCACACAATTCGTATGTGTTTACATAGCTAACACTTAATGTTTAATATTTTCATTTATAACATTTTGGTGTTAAAATATATTGTATTTTTGATGTAACATGATTAAAATTGTGATGAGAAATTTTATTCATGAAAAAATTTGATAATTATATGCCTTAAAACAACTATTTATAAATTTATCATCCCTCAAGCTTGCAGATGTGGCTATGAGAGGATCAACTTAATTTATACTTTTAAATTAAAATTTAAAAAGATAAAATTAATTTCTACCCAAATTGAAACTCAATAATTCTTATGCAATACCCATCCTAGCGAATTTTTTATTACATGACAACCTGAGCCACCATGGCTATCTCAAGGAAAGTAAGAGTTAATTAACCCTAGTTGTGCTCCAACGTTTTAAATATGATTAGATTCTCTTCTCACGTCCTATCCAAATTTTAGTAAACTATCATCGATGTGAATTCCGAAGGATAAATAATCATAATAATAATAATAAAAAAGGAAAATTTACATGCATACACAATAATCCTTATGAATTTACATATCTAACACTTAAAAGTTTGATATTTACATTTAACACCTTGGTGCTTCTTCAAAGTAACCTTTAAACAATTAGTTAAATTTATGTTAAAGATTTTAGTGCTATGAACTTAAATATTAAAATTTAGGTGTTAGATATGTAAATACATAGGAATTGGGTGGTATGTATGCAAATAGTGGTTCATTTAAGAAACTAAACTTAAAAACTAATAACTGACAAGCGCCACATTTTCTGTGTTGTCTCAGAATGTTCTACGGACCTGGTGGGCCTTATTCTTTATTTGCCGGGAGGGAATCTAGCCGGGCCTTGGCCCTCATGTCTTTTGACCACAGCGACCTGACCGGCAACCTCCATGGTCTCAGTGCTTCTGAACTCGAAGTCTTACAAGATTGGGAAGACAAATTCATGGAGAAATATGTTAAGGTTGGACGACTCATTTCCGAAAGAACATTTACTGATCATCCTGAAGCACTGCAGGAGCAGATAACTGAGACAAACAACTAAGTAGACCAGCAAAAATTATTACGTGCGGATAAAATAGGTACGAATGGATGCAGATTTAATGATAATTGACAGTATTGTGGTGGTATTGAGTTGCAATACCACCACAATACCACTAATCCGCATGTGCAGATTCCGCAACGCTTTAGATCGGTAATCCGGAGCATAGATTTCTATATGCTTGTCCCAATGTTTGATGAGATTTTGTATGCTTGTAAGCTGTAACGTTATTCGATGTAATTTTGGTTTTCACCCCACACCTTTAAAATTTAAAATTTTGGTGCTGGATTTATATGTTTTATGTAGTATTTATGGCGTTGTAGATGTTTGCTGAAATGATTCCCAAATGGCCTTCAATCAGTCTTATCTATATCTAGCAGCCATTTTTGTCATTCTCGGTTCTATCTTATTTAAGCTTTCTACATTCAGGACAAGGATGGGTGTATTTTATGGTGGAGATTAAGTGCATGAGGACAAGCATGCTTTAATTCCTCATTTATTTATGAGAAATTTACGTACATTCCACAGAATTCTTCTGTATTTACATATGTAACACCGAAAGTTTAATATCTACATTAATAGTATTTTGGTGTTATAATTTATGCATGAAAATGTGTATTTTATTTATAAATAGTTAATAATGGTGGAATTGTTTATGTGATGTTAAAATTTTGAGTGGTGTAAATGTAATTATGAAAATATAGATGGTAGATTTGTAAATACATAAGAACTGTGTTGGTATGTGTATAAATGCCCCTTTATTTATTTTCTTTATCCTTCCTATTTTCTTTTCCCTTTCTCATGAAACGCCATTATCTTCCACCTCAGCCCATTACTGCAGTAAGTGCAGAACCAATAATTCCCTAGCTACCTCATTACTCCATTAATTCCATTCTCTCTCTCTCTCTCGGAAAATTTGCGTACCTCTGCGTACATTAGGGAGGTTATTCAAAGGGTATTGGGGGGTTTTATCCACGTTATACTCTCTTGTAACTTCCCTACAACCTACCTGTAATCTACAAATAAGTTCTGCACTTATGTTTTCATATATTTGTAGGTTACAGGTAAATTACATGGAGGTTATAGGAGATGTAACACGGATATAATCCCCAAATACCGTAGATATAACGCGGATATAATCTCCCAATATCATATGTATAACCTCCTGACGTACACAGTGCTGTGTAATTCTTATGTTGGCAAATTTTTCTTCTCTCTCTATAGAATTTTTTAAAATAATTATTGATTGATGGACAAGGAATGCGTTTTGTTGCCAATTTTCGGTCTGTTGGTTTAGAGTTTAGTCTTTGAAATGAGTGATTTTATTATTTGAGGGTTTACATATGCATTTCGTGCTTGAATTTGTAATTAAAATCACTTAAATTCTCTCCTATAAAAGGGATCATGAATCATGATATTTTAAAGTGAGAAAAGGAGGGGTAAAAAAATATATTCAGGAAGTAAAATTATTAATTATTTAAATTACATAAAAAAATTAATTTTTATTATTTATATAGAAAAATTAGATAGGGGGTGTTTATGGAATAAAAGCCTTATAAAGCTCACGTTTCACAAAATTGACTTCCATTTTAGGGAAAGGAAGCATTTTTCTTCATTAAAAAACTCAATATTCAGTTTCAATTAGTTGCCAAGTAAAAGTTCACCTCTTCAAGGTGAGGATGTATCTAATTCTGTGAAGGAAAACCTTAGCTTTGTATTTGCTTGAATATGTTGGTTGAAAATAAATAAATAGTGAAAAGTCTTCAATGAAAAAAATAATTCCTGCAAACCATGAAAAGATTGATAGATACCTAAAAGTAATTGCAATTGAGTAAAGTCTCAAAATAGTCTCGAGCTATTTATATGAGATTGTTTTAGTCCCATAATTTATACAAGTGTTCGTATAGTCCACTGATTATTTTAGCCGTAATTTTATTAGGTTGGGACTATTTTGACACTTATATAAACTCTGAGACTAAAACAATCTCATATAAATAGTCTTAGGGACTGTTTTAAGAGTTTACTCAATTGCAATTGTAGACCATAGTATAGAGAAATATAAAAGGTTTTGCAAAAAAAATTGTTCTATCTGCACTGCTTTATCAATCAAATAATTTTCCTGACTTTCCTCACTCAAACATCTCATCCATGATGCAATAATACCCCTATTTTTTAGGTATATTCGTAATTTCACCGAGAGGAAAAATAAGAAGACGATTCAGAGTTTTAGGACGGCTTGGAGTACCGCGTTTCAAAGAATCGAGTCTCCGACAATGACGAGATTTTTTTTTTCTTAAATTCAATCTTATAATAATAGATTGTTCAAGAGCTTTGAATTTTTCATACTCTCTTGTTATTACTCTGATTGTTGTAGTTTATTGAATAATCTACTGATAAGCTAGGTGCGGTAACTATTACAAATTTTTATTTTCTTAGAAAAGTCAGACCACAGTCAGAAAGCTGTCACCGCACCTAGACAGGTGCGGTAGCGTTTTCAGCGTTTTGAAAACGCATAAGTTGCCAAAACACAGTTTACCCAAACAACTCAGATATGTTTTCAAAACGTCACCGCACCAAATAAGCTGCCCCAAACGGACCCTTAGGGTATGTTTGGTATGTTATTTTTAAGAGGGTGTAAGTTCGATCTAAATTAAATTCAGCCGAGCATAATAAGTATAGGTTAGATATCAAATTCAATATTTGTTTGTTCTATTTATTAAATTTGGATTTATTAAATCCATTTATTAGTTGGATTTAACGGATTTAGGGCCGAAAAAAAGAAATTTTCAATTAAGTTTATGCCAAACAGCTCAAATGGATTTAAGTGGATTTAATTTTAATTAAACCAAATATTAGCTTGGATTTAATTATATTTAGATTTAATAAATTAGGATTTAGTTTGACAATTTCTTGGAATTTGAATTACTGCTTGTTTCATTGTTGGTTTGTAACTTAGCAACATTTGCATACATACCACCCAATTTCTATCCATTTACATGTCTGCTGAATCATAAAATGTTTTCTTGTAAGACACTATGAGAGTTAGAGCTGAGAGGAAAGAAGCGAGAGAGAAAGAAGTCAAGATTGTCATAGACTTCAAGTGTCAGAACATAATAAGCGTGGGGATCCAAAAGCGAAAGAATCCAAAGGTCATTGTATTGCTGTCGTGACCTCCTATTTATAAGAGTTTCCAAATACAGTTACATATAAGGAAATAACAATTACTATAATTGTCTGAATGATTTTCTAGGGATTACATAGTAATAAAAGTAAAAGTTGACTTTGATTGGTCGTCTAAGACCTTAAGGTTGACCGGTTGTGTCAGCCGATCGCCGAGTGTTTGGGTCGGTCGGCTACACTGGTCGATTGTATCGTTTTCATGGATATTCAGCTACGTGACAGAGATGCATGTCCGTTTGACTATGTTTCCCCGTCTGATGGTTGCGTAGGTTAGAAGTATCCATCTGCCGACACCTCGTGTCGGTCGGTTCTGCTATAAATTCAGCCGACTGCTTGCTAGTGAGATTTGTGTTCCCAACTCGAATCTCCATCCATACGCCCATACTTCTGGTCGTTCAGTTTCTTTGAGATTTGTGCAAGTATATTTATCATCATACAATATCTAACACCTAAAATTCATTTTTTACATTTATATCAACCAAATCTTTCATATCACATAAAAAATAAGACTATTTTAACTTTTCAAAAGTGAAATACACATTCTCAGGCATAAGTAGGCATATGTGTATGTATGTTTGTATAAAATTTAGCCATCGATCGGGTTGGGCTCGACTCGATTGGCCTAAATATTGAAGCTATGTAATGACAAAGTTAGCAAATGGGTCTAACTGTTTNCGATCGGGTTGGGCTCAATTCTATTGGCCTAAATGTTGAAGCTATGTAATGACAAAGTTAATAAAGGAGTCTGATTGTTTAACAACCCTTGTGTTATAGCTAATACTATGTGGACGCCATTAATGTTTGGGGGCAGTTAGACTATTCTGGCCAAAGAAGCATGTTGATTTCATGAAATTATTCATTTCGTACGTGCATGATTTGATAATTATAACTATCCTACCCACTTCAAGTAATATAATCCTCAATAATGGAAGGAACAACACGGACCATCCCATAAAATGGGATTTTGGATAAATTTACTACAATGCTCCTTTCAAAAATCTATAAATAAAAATCATTTTCAATATGTATGTGCCGGGGAAAGCTAGGGGTGTAAACGAGCCAAGTCGAGCTCGAGCCATCCTCAACTTGAGTTTGAGCGTGATTAATTAATCGAGTTGAGCTCGAGCTTAAGTCGTGAGTTTGAGCAGGTTCATGAGCCAACTTGTTTATTTTAAAAGGCAAAAAATAATTTAGTTTAAGCTATTATTATAATAAAATGATAAATAGAATGGAAAATTAGAAAATAAATAATAAGAAATCAATTGATAAACAATATAAAATACCTTTTTTTAAATATTTTTAATAATTTAAAAATAAAAATCGTAAAATTTAATAAATTTTATNCAGACCATCCCATAAAATGGGATTTTGGATAAATTTACTACAATGCTCCTTTCAAAAATCTATAAATAAAAAATCATTTTCAATATGTACGTGCCGGGGAAAGCTAGGGGTGTAAACGAGCCAAGTCGAGCTCGAGTCATCCTCAACTTGAGTTTGAGCTTGATTAAAGATTGAGCTCGAGCTTAAGTCATGAGTTTGAGCAGGTTCATGAGCCAACTTGTTTATTTTAAAAGGCAAAAAATAATATTAGTTTAAGCTATTATTATAATAAAATGATAAATAGAATGAAAAATTAGAAAAAAAAATAAGAAATCAATTGATAAACAATATAAAATATCTTTTTAAAAATATTTTTAATAATTTAAATAAAAATTTTAAAATTTAATAAATATCATATTACTATATTTTTAAATGAGTCATCATATAACAAGTTTGACATCGTGTATTCTATTTTATATTTGTGTTGAATGTAACATGTTAAATTTTATATTTAACATCATAACTTTACTATCACATAATATATACTAAGTATANTAAATTTTATATTACTATATTTTTAAACGAGTCAGCACAAGACTTAACAAGTCAACTTGGCACAATTACACCCCTCCCATTTCAAGATTTTTCATGTAACAAGTTTGACCTCGTGTATTCTATTTTATATTTGTGTTGAATGTAACATGTTAAATTTTATATTTAACATCATAACTTTACTGTCACATAATATATACAAAGTGNTCATGTAACAAGTTTGACCTCGTGTATTCTATTTTATATTTGTGTTGAATGTAACATGTTAAATTTTATATTAAACATCATAACTTTACTATCACATAATATATACAAGTATTTAAAACCTTACCACATATGTCACACATAATGTCTCTTATTTACATTTATAGTGCCCACAAATTAAAATAAGATAAAAAATAACACCACCCTTTTAAAAGCAATAACCTTATTAGTAATCTCCCGTCCTCTCACTTGCATCATTGCTAGCTTTTTATTGTCTCCATCATTCTGCCGTCCATAACATGCTTGTGAGCTCACCACCCGACCTGCAACAACCGGCTGCATGCCCCTAATTAAGAGTTAAGTATGCAAACTTGAAGAAAGCTCAATGTCAACAACCCCTAACAATCATCATCATGATTAGTAATAAGGTCGGAGTCAACAACAATTAGCAAGCTTTGTAAAACACCTCCGACTGCTGCTATAATTTGATTATGATATGTAGATTATTTTATTTTTATTGAGGTGTTACTTTTAATATGTAATATTCAAACTGGATATCTGCTTCAGTGTATAAAGTGTGCAACCAGGGCTGATTCTGTTATAAATGACACAACAGTACATTGGCAGAAATATCTTTTTATCATAAACAGTTACAGATATACAACTGTACAAAACAAAGATACAGTTTTCCTACAAAAATTTTGCGCAGCAGCTTCCCGACACAGCTGTTGCGCAACAACTTTTTAATAAGATGTAGTTGCCCCAAACATACTCTCAATTGGCTTTGTTATGTGTCAACCCTTGTAACAATAGGACAAGCAAGTATTTAGGTTGTAAGATTGATGTTCTTTTAGTTTTCTTAGAGAATAGGTTGTCTAGGAGAATTGTTGGTTGATCAACCTATTGAGATTTTACTTTTAATGAATTTAGATGAATTCTCTTGGTTATGGATTTGAGTTTTTCTAAGCTCTTATTTTTATTATTATTTATACATTACTTNGTCCATAACATGCTTGTGAGCTCACCACCCGACCTGCAACAACCGGCTGCATGCCCCTAATTAAGAGTTAAGCATGCAGACTTGAAGAAAGCTCAATGTCAACAACCCCTAACAATCATCATGATGACTATTATCTTCAGGCTATTGCTGTCAGATCATTGTTACTCAATTAACATTGTTGTTTGCTAACCCAACTTATAACAATAGAAGGAAAAAACAAGTGATTGTAATAATGTATCCACATCTTCGATTAGAGAAAAAGTGAAACTCGGCATGTTAATTACACAGACTTGAAGAAAGCTCGGAGTCAACAACGATTAGCGAGCTTTGTAAATCACCTCCGTTTGCTGCTATAATTTGATTAAGATATGTAGATTATTTTATTTTTTTTATTTTGATTGTTCTCTTACTCACTATTTATTGAGGTGTTACTTTTAATATGTAATATTCAAACTGGATATCTGCTTCTGTGTATAAAGTGTGCAACCAGGGTTGATTCTGTTATAAATAACACGACAGTACATTGACAGAAAGATCTTTTTATCATAAACA
The DNA here is from genome assembly GCA_002079205.1 of Phalaenopsis hybrid cultivar. NCBI lineage: Eukaryota > Viridiplantae > Streptophyta > Magnoliopsida > Asparagales > Orchidaceae > Phalaenopsis > Phalaenopsis hybrid cultivar. The sequence goes on along the minus strand of JXCR01119775.1, from coordinate 6,502 downwards.
GTTACATATAGACAACTGTACAAAACAAAGACAGTTTTCCTACAAAAATTTTGCGCAGCAGCTTCGCGGCACAGCTGTTGCGCAACAACTTCTAAATAAGATGTAGTTGCCCCAAACATACTCTCAATTGGCTTTGTTATGTGTCAACCCTTGTATCAATAAGACAAGCAAGTATGTAGGTTGTAAGATTGTTGTTCTTTTAGTTTTCTTAGAGAATAGGTTGTCTAGAAGAATTGTTGGTTGATCAATCTATTGAGATTTTACTTTTAATGAATTTGGATGATTTCTCTTGGTTATGGATTTGAGTTTGTCTAAGCTCTTATATTTATTATTATTTTATACATTACTTGTTTTATTTTATTTAGATTGTGGTAGTTTATTTTTCTTATTTTGTTTGCTTACTTTGGTTTCCTATCCTCTCTAGTGTTAGTAGCTTTGGTTCTTTCCTCCTTATGATGGTTATGCTTGTTTGTTTTCATTTGTTCTATGGACCTTTTGGATTTGGAAAATTTTGTTTAACCTGATGTTTTCTTAGCTTCTTAGATCTTTTTGGGTTTGGTAGTTGATTTTTGAAGCTCTTGTTTTGCTCGAATTGGTATTACGAGTTCTCTATATATTGTTTTCTTGATCTTCAGAGCTCTATTTATATGATATTATTTGGATTGTTGTTGATTGACGTTTATCTGGTTGCAAGAAGATGTTATTGTTCCTTTGATTGGTTTGAATTCTTTATTGAGGAAACTGGTTTGACATGTTGATGATTGGAAAAAATATTACATCAGTACTACGCGCGTAAAAATAACGTGCGTAGCCAATCAATTCACGCCACGACATCTCGCGCGGCAGAAAAAAAGACGGCGCAGTAACACAGGGAATATTCCCTCTTGTGTTATTCATGTGTTATTGCGCGTTATTCATGTATTATTGCGCGTTATTCATGTGTTATTGTGTGTTATTCATGTGTTATTGATGTGTTATTGTATTATTATAACATTTATTGCGTGTTATTCATGTGTTATTGATGTGTTATTGTGTTATTATAACACCAAAAATATTTTTATGTGTTATTGTATTATTATAACACCAAGAATATTCTCAGGACAAAATAACACATGAATAACACACAATAACACTTAAATAACACAGGAAATATTCTCGACAGAGAAAACAAACGGCGCAGTAACACAGAGAATATTTTCTCCCGTGTTATTCCNAAAGTTCCCTTCGTCTGTTCTTCTGTTCTTGTATAGTCTTATGGGAAATTTACATGCTTATAGCATAATCCTTATGTATATATATATATATATATATAAACTGTATGATTTATATTCATGACATCTAATGAAAAATAAATCTTTTAATGCATAGGTAAGATATGTAAAAAAATGAAGTTTTGGTGTTAGATATGTAAATACATAGGAATCAAGTGGTTTGTATGTAAATCTTCCTTGTCCATTCTGCATATCTCCTTACAACGTTGTTTTAAAAGATGTTGTTTTAAACGAGGGTGCATTTGCATTCCTACCTAACAATTCTTATGTTGATTTAAATTTTTAACACCTAAACCTTCATATTTACATGCATAACACTCAACGTCTTAACAATGCTCAATTTGTAAAAGTAAAATGTTCTTTTTGGTGCATAGGTTTATAATACCAAATGTTATGGATGTAAATATGAAAATTTTGGTGTTAAATGTGTAAATACATAAAAAATTGTGAGGAATAACATATTTGTGCATGGTATTCGCTAATGATTCAGACCCTTCATTCTTTAATTCGGTTGGGTTTATCTGTAAAATTAGTTGACTTATTATTTTGAAAAAAAATCTTTAAATACAAAGATTAGCAAATCATATTATAATATTTTTTNTGGTGCATAGGTTTATAATACCAAATGTTATGGATGTAAATATGAAAATTTTGGTGTTAAATATGTAAATACCCAAAAAACTGTGAGGAATGACATATTTGTGCATGGTATTCGCTAATGATTTAGACCCTTCATTCTTTAATTCGGTTGGGTTTAACTGTAAAATTAGTTGTCTTATTATTGTGAAATACAAAGATTAGCAAATCATATTATAATATTTTTATACTAATCACATCTTAATTAATCTTATTGGACTATGTTTGATATTTTGGTTATTATTAGGTCGCTTGATAATGATGTGTTATACAACCACCTTCTCAAATAACAATATATTCTGCATTAAAAGTAAGTAAATGAATAAATAAACTGAAGATNATATTTTGGTTATTATTAGGTCGCTTGATAATGATGTGTTATACAACCACCTTCTCAAATAACAATATATTCAGCATTAAAAGTAAGTAAATAAATAAATAAGCTGAAAAGTTAAATCTATGTTTAATCCATATAATTAATATAATTAACGAGTAAATAAATGTTATTAAGTTAATCACTATGATGTTGAATTGAACTAAGAACCGATATTGTTTTTTCAAACTTTGGTGGAGTTGGTTTAAGTTGGACTATCTAATCCTATTTTGAATGGGGTTTGTTGGGTCATGGAATGCATAAGGTGTGGCTAAATATAAAATAATACACTAGTGGATTAGATTATTTTTATACTATTTTACTTAACTACCAATATATATATATATATATATATAGACCCACTAAGCATAAAGGATGGGATTGTTCTTTTAATGGTTATACATTTGAGATATCTCTTTCAATGTCTCAGCTTCCGAGTGTAAGAGATGGGGTCTATTTATAAATTTTTGTAGTGATTTTTAATCAACTTGATCACGATAGTAAAACGATCTCCCATGATCGCACGATTTGTTTAATAATTTATAAGCTAATAATGTTAAAATTGTATTATCTTTAATTCCTTGGATTTGGTTGCCAAGCCACATTTTGAATGTAAGCATACAATTTTCAATTTTTAACTTTGGTTCAAGTGTTTAGTGTGGGTTCAGTTGGAGTCACATCCGACTAGTTTTTGTAGTGTTGAGTTTGACTAGAAATTTGTTGAAATTGGTTTAAAGAAATATAAATTTAATTTTGATAGCTTTTAATGCAAACTCTGCACAGGATTTGTAGTTGATCAAATAAATATTTTGCTGAGATATATTGTAATTAATCAAATTGAGGCACAACATAAATCTCAAAGCAATTTTTGTGCAAGAAGGATTCAAGCATTCAATTAAAAGTCATCTAGAACTATGATTTCAACAAATGTATAGCTAGTCAAGTTAACCGGCTCGATGAAACGAATCCAATGATACAAAAATTTATTCAATCCAAGTCAAATCAATCCTAGATCAAGCTATAAAACAATTTTAGAAGTTTTCAGTGCATGATTTGAAGAGTAAATGAATTTTAAATCTAACAAACTTATAGTTAAATCGAGTGTCTCCAGATCACAGACTTCCAATATCTTTCTTTGGAAGGTGATGAAACTTCTAAGGCTCTCCAAGGGCTTCTGATGGATCTTCAAAAAAGCTTGGGAGTTTTTATGTGACTTTTGCGTACTAGCAAATTCTCTTACAAACATTTGCCCGAACTCTCCAAAAGAATTAAGAGATAACACATACAGGTAATTTTTTGAACTAGTATAAAGTGATTCTTTTAATGTCATAAAAACAGGTTCTTTGACAGTCACAACATAAAATCTATGGGAAAAGGCCCAAAGAGTTGATCCTTTCTCTAGACCTTCTTTCCCCTCTATTATATATGCTCAAGAAAAGTATTAAAATACAACTCAAGTCGTACAAAAATCTATCCATGATATCTGAATGAAAAAATTACTTATGTGTCAGGCAGCTCCTAAATGAGGATGTAGCATATGTCCATCCTCGATACCGATCATAATTTTTGCGTTTTGGTAGTTCCAAGAATCGTCGAGAAGGTGAGTTAGACTTGTTTGTCTAATTGTTCAGTTAGTCAAAAGGAACTTGCATACCATATCAACGAGCTAGTTCAAGAAGTCAGTCGTGCATTTCAACTCAAAAGCTAGTGTAAGACAAGCAGCACATCAGTGAGTCTGGTTGGCAAGTCATCTTAGCAAGTCACTCTGATGACAATCAAGTCTTTTGGATAATTTGACTGATCGGTCCCACAAGGGTTGCTAGATATAGTCTTNATATATATATATATATATATATATATACACAAGATGGGACATTTGAGACATCTCTTTCTCTGTCTCAGCTTTCGAGTGTAAGAGAGGGGGTTTATTTATAAATTTTTATGGTGATTTTTAATCAATTTGATTGCAATAGTAAAGCGATCTCCCATGATCGTATGATTTGTTTGATATTTTATAAGCTAATAATGTTAAAATTGTATTATCTTTAATTCCTAGGATTTGGTTGCCAAGCCACATTTTGAATGTAAGCATACAATTTTCAATTTTTAACTTTGGTTCAAGAGTTTAGCGTGGGCTCATTTGGAGTCACATCCGACTATTTTTTGTAGTGTTGAGTTTGACTAGAAATTTGTTGAAATTGGTTCAAAGAAATATAAATTTAATTTTGATAGTTTTTAATGCAAACTCTGCACAGGATTTGTACTTGATCAAATAAATATTTTGCTGAGATATATTGTAATTAATCAAATTGAGGCACAACACAAATCTCAAAGCAATTTTGTGCAAGAAGGATTCAAACATTCAATTAAAAGTCATCTAGAACTACGATTTCAACAAATTTATAGCCAGTCAAGCTAAACGGATCGATGAGACGAATCCAATGATACAAAAATTGATGTAATCCAACTCAAATCAAACCTAGATCAAGCTATAAAACCACTTTTAGAAGTTTTCAGTTCATGATTAGAAGAGTAAATGACTTCTAAATCTGACAAACTTATAGTTAAATCGAGTGTCTCCAGATCACAGACACTTCTGAGGCTCTCAAAGGGCTTCTGATGGATCTTCAAAAAAGCTTGGGAGTTCTTCTGTGACTTTTGTGTACTAGCAGATTGTCTTGCAAACATTTGCCCGAACTCTCCATAAGAATTAAGTGATAACACATACAGGTAATTTTTTGAACCAGTATAAAGTGATAGTCTCGATACAGGATCTATGGAAAAAGGCCCAAAGAGTTGATCTTTTCTCTAGACCTTGTTTCCCCTCTATTATATATGCTCAAGAAATTATTAAAATACAACTCAAGTCGTACAAAAATCTATCCATGATATCTGAATGCAAAAATTACGTGTGCGTCAGGTAGCTCCTAAAAGAAGATACAGCATATGTCCATCCTTGATACCGATCATAATTTTTGTGTTTTGGTAGTTCCAAGAATCGTCAAGAAGGTGAGTTAGACTAGTGAGTCTAATTGTTCAGTTAGTCAAAAGGAACATGCATACCATATCAACGAGCTAGTTCAAGAAGTCAATCGTGCATTTCANGGGGTATCGTGGCGTGATTTCATTGGCTACGCACGTTACTCTACGTGCGTAGTATTGATGTAATATTTTTTCTGATGATTGAGGGGCTTTATTTTGATGTTGATGTTTAGAGATGTTGTTTGACTACGAGATTTGGTATGCTAAATCTATTTGAGCGGGGCTCTTGTTTCCCTTTTTTGTAATTGTGTTTTATGTTGTTTGGGATTTGTTGTTATGAAGCCAAGTAATTGTTTCTTGAGACATGAATCACATCTTCCAAAAAATGTATAATTCATTTTGATTTAGATGCATGTCACATAATTTTTATATATTTACATTTAACATGTAAAAAATTAAAATTTAGATGCTAGATATATAAATAATGTAAAACGGCACTAAAATTTCTTCCGTTCGCCACTTGTACCTTCCAGGCGACTGACAAAACGACGTTAATCTCTAGTCTACAACGACGACGAGAACCTAACGGCGCCGTTTGATCTCTCTTTTACAGTGTTGGGTCGAAATTGCGAAGTAGAATATCGGAAAGCTCTCATAAAGAAGACCGAGAGGCAGACAGCGAGCTAAGGCTCCGCTCCCCTTCAAATCCCTACCTTTTGACTGATCCCTCCTTCTCCACCTCCCAAGTCTTCGTTCCTCTTTTCCCCATGAAGCTTCGCGGTCAAATAGATATTTGAACCGGCTCAGATCGACGGATTTTGAAGTTTCTGCGGTGGAATTTGAGGGATGGAAGTGTTTTTTTTCCGGCGATTGATGGCGGTTTTCCGGTCAAAGGTGTGATCTTGGAGTAGGTGAGGTGCTGATTAGGTTAAATGTTCTCATGTTTTGATTTATAGTATTGTGGATTTGAGGATACAACTATTTGCATTTGGGAAATGTTCTCCTTCACCATCAAATGCTTTCTCTTTTGCAAATTTGAAGGGGAAAAAACGGGTTGAAAATGGGAGATCTTTCTGATTTTGGTGCTGGTTCTGTGTGTAGGCGTCCATCTCATTTGTTTCAGATTGATTAGTCAGATTTGGTTTTTTGGTTTTATGGGCTTTCAGCAGTCGTTTTTTATTTATTTAGCCTATTAATTTTAAGAAACTCTTAAAAATCCGATAAAAGATCATACAAATTG
>JXCR01119773.1:935-19036 GCA_002079205.1 Phalaenopsis hybrid cultivar | reverse complement strand
CAAATCTCTTGTAGTCTCTCGTAGGAAATGTAAGAAAAAAAAATCTCACTTCTCTCCCTCTCCAACACTCTTAGAGAAGAATTCACACTTAAACTCACCATAAAAACTCAAAATTTAAAAGAAAATAAATGACTAATGGACTCTTAAGTGGCTGTAGGGAATGTGGAATAGCGTGGAAGAGAGTGGAAATAGGTTGAAGTTTGCAAAGGGGCGCGAAGGGGGACGAAGGGGGGGTTTTTACTGATCAGTTTCAGCTCTACATAGAGCTTAATGTCGGTTTTCCAATAGGTGCATCCAAAAACTCTTTAAAAAGCGTCCAAATTCGTCGAATTTTCTAGAAATAGGGCTTGCATCAACACTGGCGCCTTAGGTGCCTATTTTGGCGTTGTTGGCGCGAGTAGCCATTTAATTAATCTGCACTCTCCGTCAAATGGCGCTGTCGGCGCTGAACATTTTTCCAAAGCTCTATTTTGACTCTAAATTTTATTCTTTTTGCTCCAAGTCCTAAAAATCAACAACATGCAATAAAACATGAAAAATACATTCTTTTAAAGTGTAATATCATAAAAAATGAGTATAAAATATGGGTATAAAAATATATATATTTTTGGTGTATCGAAATCCCCCAAACTTAAATGTTACTTGTCCTCAAGTAACTTCTTTACTACATAAAAAATATATGACTCATGACAAAGAATTTAACTTCTAGATTCTCATATTTTAGTCCATTAAATACAATAACATAACTTAAGAAAGATATAAAATAACTCTAGTTAATACTAATGGTATAAGACTATCTAACAGTCAAGTCTAAGGGTCTGTTTGGGGTAGCTGCAGCTTGTCCAACTTCTGCTGAAAAACAACTTATCCTGATAATCTGCTGATGGGCAGCTGATCCTGATAATCTGTTTGGCTGTTTAGTTAGTGCGTTTTGAGAACAACTGATTCTGGAGAAATGACTAATCTGCCCCTGTTCTGGATAAACAGTTGAGCTGTTTGGTTCGTGCGTTTTGTAAATCTTCAATTTGTGCCGAAACTTAAAATATCAGGGCTCCACCACTACTGTCAAACAATTGGTATTTATGCACCAACATCCTTTTCAACTATTAAATGCACAAATAAACTCGATACTCTCAAGTTCTTAAAAAAACCACACTTAGCAGGATGAGGTTAAGAAAAAAAATGTTTAGAGAAATTGTTAATTTTTTTAAATACGCTATCTNATCCTTTTCAACTATTAAATGCACAAATAAACTCGATACTCTCAAGTTCTTAAAAAAACCACACTTAGCAGGCTGAGGTTAAGAAAAAAATGTTTAGAGAAATTGTTAATTTTTTTAAATACGCTATCCAGTTGAATGTATTTATAGACCAGCATCCTTTTCTAAATATATTTTCTATCCGAAAAAAAAAACCAAATGAGCCAAAAAAAAAAATTCACCCAAAATCAATCTCCCGCACAAGTTATTCCAAATAGCTCAGCTCGCACCAAAAATTGATCTTACAAACACTCCCTCAAATCAAGTAACCTTTCTTAAGATGAAAGGGCAGAGTTTAAGCAAATAAATGAAGAAGGTAAACAAAACGAAGAGATAGTCGAAACCCTAGTACCTGAAACAGGAGGTGAGTGTTTGAGGAACCAAGAGTGGAGACGAACCCCATCAGAAGAACAAAGCCATACTTCCTCATAGTCGCGGTGGAAACGAGAAGGCGTGATGGTATAGGCGCGGGAAAGACCCGACAACATNGGTGAGTGTTTGAGGAACCAAGAGTGGAGACGAACCCCATCAGAAGAACAAAGCCATACTTCCTCATAGTCGTGGTGGAAACGAGAAGGCGTGACGGTATAGGCGCGGGAAAGACTCGACAACACCGGCACATATACGAGTCGCTCCTGAAAAACCACCAATGTGGTCATTCCGACCACCGCGATCCTGCCGACGCCATACGCTAGCGACTTGATCCACGAAGGATGCTTATGAGAGCAGCAGAGTCATGGGAGTAATTATTAGATCAAAAATGCGAACCGCGGGGGTTGACCCGCGGTCCGCGTCTTTCACAAATTATAAAACGCAGTTTAGGATAATCTGTTAATAAGTGCGAAACAAACGGCAAGGCGATGTTTTCAAAACGCCGTCCACACTTATAAGCCGCCCCAAACAGGCCCTAAGATTTCTTATTCTCTATTCTTTTCAAGGAAAATTGTAAATTATTCATATTAAAGCCACTTAGAATATCCATATGAAAACAAACTTCATAAAAATTTACTAGTAAATATGCTAATACTGAAATATAAGTTTAGAAAATGTAGTCATGCCTTCTTCCTTAAGTTGATTCAAGTGAAACCAATTTTTAATTAGATATCTCTTCACATCTTTTTCTTTTTTCTTTTTTTTTCTTTTTTTTTCAAGATCTTTTACAATCGTTTTTCTTTTCTTTTCTTTTCAGGATCATTTTCAATCATTTTTTTTCTTTTCTTTATGTGAGAATTACTATATGTAGTNCTTTTCTTTTCTTTTCAGGATCATTTTCAATCATTTTTTTTCTTTTCTTTATGTGAGAATTACTATATGTAGATAGCTTTTAATGATTTTGAACTTCACTATCTTCTTAAAGTTAAAAACTTTTCACCTTCCTCCACTTTCTATATTTATATTAGCTTTAAAAATTTTTCATAAAGTTTTATTCTTTTCTTCTTACATGAATCTTTAAGATTTTTAATATTTCAAAAATACAAATTCCTTTACTTACAATAGAAAGATATAGTCTTATTTTCTTATAGTAAATATCTTAATATCTAGAATTAACCTTTTATTATTGAAAATTTTTACTTAAGTTTACCATATATTTAGAAATATAAATATAGTTATCTAAAGTTACCCTCTAAGATTANAAGATTTTTAATATTTCAAAAATACAAATTCCTTTACTTACAATAGAAAGATATAGTCTTATTTTCTTATAGCAAATATCTTAATATCTAGAATTAACCTTTGAAAAATTTTACTTAAGTTTACTATATATTTAGAAATATAAATATAGTTATCTAAAGTTACCCTCTAAGATTTAAAGTTATGTTAAATTTTAAAACTTTTGAAAATATAGCTAATTGAGAACAAATAAAATTAAGTTATTTTTCTTTAAAAAGGATTTTTTCTTTCCTCGCAAACTTAAATTTTTAAAAAATTTAGCATGAAAAATTGAAAAAAATAAAGGGTGAAAGAAAACATTTAATACATAAAGAAAAGACTTACCCGTTGAAGTTTTTGATATTGAAACTTAGCTCTGAAATATTGCAGGTGCTAATATGAAAAACTACAATACTAAAAACATTAAATAACACATAATACATATAAAAATTTGCTGAGAAAAAATTAACTACAAATACATTCAACAAAATATTAAAAACTAACAACAGTACTAAAATGATTTCAAATGTAAAAACAATTTTACAATCCTATTGTTCACAATACAACAAAATATTTAAAATAAAGNATTTTTTCTTTCCTCGCAAACTTAAATTTTTAAAAAATTTAGCATGAAAAATTGAAAAAAATAAAGGGTGAATGAAAACATTTAATACATAAAGAAAAGACTTACCCGTTGAAGTTTCNATTTTTTCTTTCCTCGCAAACTTAAATTTTTAAAAAATTTAGCATGAAAAATTGAAAAAAATAAAGGGTGAAAGAAAACATTTAATACATAAAGAAAAGACTTACCCGTTGAAGTTTTTGATATTGAAACTTAGCTCTGAAATATTGCAGGTGCTAATATGAAAAACTACAATACTAAAAACATTAAATAACATATAATACATATAAAAATTTGCTGAGAAAAAATTAACTACAAGTACATTCAACAAAATATTAAAAACTAACAATAGTACTAAAATGATTTCAAATGTAAAAACAATTTTACAATCCTATTGTTCACAATACATCAAAATATTTAAAATAAAACAAAGTGTCACTCTAAAAACAAACAGTCACAACAATAAAGTAAAACCAAACATAAATTAAACAAAAAAAAATCAAACTAAAACATCACCAATCATGTTCTTCTTCCACATCTAAATTTTGCTGCTGACATGGGGCAAAAACATGGTGAGTAGAAAACTGAACTGAGTGGTCACCCCTCATGTATCTGATCAGCGCATCATCATAAACAACATCATATTCAATCTTCTGTCTTGTCAAATCATCATTGTGTGCATTTCTTGCCTTCATATTTTCCATTATACTTTCCATTCTCAATATATCTCCCTGTTGGATCATCATCTACTCCATAATTTCCTGGAGAGTAGGGGTACTTGAAGTAGAAGGAATATTCCTTCTACTTCCAGATCTACATCCAACATGGGATTCATAAGTCTTAATATTGGCAGACTCAATAGGTTTTAGAGGTTCAATCCTCTCCTCATCAATTCTAAAATCAACTCCTGCCTGTTCACATAGTGTGAAGATCAGGGCAGGGTGTGCTAAACTACCAGTAGTCTCTCACGAAGCAATAGAACGAGTGTTTCTATAAACAATAGAGCCTACATCTATCCTTCTCATCTGCTGGATACAAAAATTCAAGATGACTCTATTTTTTGTAACCTCATTATGATGATTTGTTGGTATTATTATACCAGAAATAAAGTAGTGTCAGGCCTTAGATACTACATTTAATCTAAAAAGAGGGAAGTTTATCTTAACATCATTCTTCAGCTTCCAAGCTCCTCTTCCATCAGTAAGAAAAGAAATAACTTCATCTAAGGCCTCATTTGTAGCAGAAAATGATTTGTACTGGCAGCTATACATATCCTCTAATTGATAAAATTAATTAATTCTCATTAGAGTAAATTCCACCATTTTCCCACGAACAAACACGTAGTATTCAGAAGTTTCTTTAAAGTTGACATAGAACTCTATCACTACACCAATAATAGCCTTGACAGTAAAGTAACAAAAATTCTCCCACTGCCGAGCATTGATTAATCTTTCGACTTTTCCACCCGGATTTTTAAATCTTCGATTCAGAATTACTTTCTTAATTGCAAGAAGACTATCGAAACAAATGTTAGCCTTGTAGTTGACAAACTTTTGATCATCAAAATCCACCTCTCTTTCCCTTGCTCATTCTCGGTGCCATGGTAATCTAAGAAAATTTAATAAAATCCATATAAATTCTCAAAGATTACGAAAATCACAATGTGGAACGTTTTAAACTTAAGTCTAGTAAGTAAGAGTTCTTTACCAAAGGATTTTCTCAAAATATTCTAAAAAATTTTAAAATTTCGGATCTTNTTTCATATGACACTTGAGATTGACTGCAAAGTAAGAAAATTGTAGAAGGATGCCCTAGTCCATATATAAGCCCATTCACAATAATACCCATTGAAAATAATCGATCCCATATCAATGAGCTTTTCCATTTGAATGCAATAGTTTAAAATAACACTTTTCTTTGTAACTCTTCTAATCTTCATGGTGGGGAGTAATTTTATAGATATTAAGAATGACATTTTTTTGATATTGGATTAAACAGTGAAGCAAAGAAACTAACGTATCCGTCATCTCTGATTTCTCAATTATCATTTTCATCCGTCAAAAAATTATATACATCTTGCATCATATCCTTGTTAGGATAAAATTCGTATAATGATAGATTGAAACGTTTTATATCATATACAAATCATTAATTCGAGTCAGCGTAAATGTTACAGCCTTACCTCGAATGAAAACAACTTCTTGGGTAATTCCATGTAAATTAGCATAAAATTCCTTTATAACTGGGACAACTGCAGCGGTAGTGTAGCATAGAACTTCCCAACTTTTCTGCATAATGATTTTCTCAATATGTGAACTTGGATTACTCAATCCATGATTGACAAAGTCTCTCTCCTTGATAAGTCTTTTTTTTGTAATGACTTTGTCTTATAATCTCTGCGCGTCAAAATTGATAAACTTTCTTTTATTGAAAACTCCATACCTGGAAGTATTTCTAAAATTAGAAGCCATGGAATTCAAAATTTGGAAGTTTCTGGTCGTCCAAGACAATTTTTAGGCCTTTAAAAACACCTCTCAGCGGTCATTTTGAAGTGCAATCCCGCCAAAGTCTGTCAAATTCGTCATGAACTCACGAAATTGCTTAGGACGCCGTCGACCGGAGTAAATGGTACAGCCTTACCTCGAACGAAGACAACTTCTTGGGTAATTTCATGTAAATTAGCATAAAATTTCTTTACCACTGGGGCAACAACTGCAGCGGTAGTGTAACATAAAACTTCCCAACGTTTCTGTATAATGATTTTCTCAATCTGTGAACTTGGATTACTCAATTCATGATTGACAAAGTCTCTCTCCTTGATAAGTTTACTTTTCGTTATGACTTTGTCGTATAATCTCTGTGTGTCAAAATTGATAAACTTTATTTTATTGAAAACTCCATACTTGGAAGTATTTCTAGAATTGAAAGCCATGAAATTCGAAATTTGGAAGTTTCTGGTCTTCCAAGGCTTTTTTTAGGCCTTTAAAAACAACTCTCAGCTGTCATTTTGAAGTGCAATCCCGCCAAAGTCCGCCAAATTTGTCCTGAACTAACGAAACTGCTCAGGATGCCATCTCCGATCCAGATGGCCCTGTCGGCGCCAGGGCCTGTGCAGACTGGCGCCGTCGGCGCCAGAGGCTAAAATTGCGTCTCTTATTTTTTTGTTCAATTCGATTCCAAATTTTTCCACCAATATCAATATTTTTTTAAAATTTATGATATATAAAATTGTGTAGGATTCAAAAATATTATTATTTCCTAAAAACACTTATTAAACAAAATAGTAATATATAAATATATATATAGATTCATATATGAGTTATCTCCCACAAAACGCTTGGTTTAACGTCGTCAGCCCGACGCACCATTGCTTAATCAGGATGACTTAACATCAAAATTTCTTTAAATTGTGACACGTGTACTTCATAATACTGTTTCAATCGATGCACATTAACTTTAAATATCTTTTCAGTTTTAGGATTTTTAATAACAGTTCCATATTAATAGACTTTAATCACTTTAAATGGTCATAACTATCTTGATTTCAGTTTTTCTAGAAATAATCTCAATCTTGTATTATATAATAAAATTTCTTGTCTAGGTTCAAACTTCTTTTTAATAATCTTTAGATCATGTCATATTTTTATTCTCTTTATAAATTTTTGCATTATCATATGTTTCATTTCTAATCTCCTCAAGTTCATTGAGTTACAATAATATTTTCTCACCAACATCTTTTAGATTAAAATTAAATTCCTTAATAGCCCAAAATGCTTTATGCTCCAATTCTATTGGTAAGTGACATGTTTTTCCAAAAATAAGTCTATATGGGGACATTTTTATAGGAGTCTTATAAGCAGTTTTGTATGCCCATAATGCAGTATCTNATCCGTCATCTCTGATTTCTCAATTATCATTTTCATCCGTCAAAAAATTATATACATCTTGCATCATATCCTCGTTAGGATAAAATTCGTATAATGATAGATTGAATCTAGCAGACTAATCCAATTTATAAAGATTTACAGTTTTTTCTAAAATTCATTTTATTTCACGATTTGATATCTCTGCTAGATCGCTCGTATGAGGATGATAAACAATAGAGAATCTATGCATAATATCATATTATTTAATCAATTTCTCGATTCTCTTATTCCTAAAATGAGATCCTCTATCTGTAATAATTACTTTCGGCATTTCATATATTGTAAAAATATTTTTATTTAAAAATTTAGAAACAATATGAGCATCACATTTAGTTACAGCAATAGCTTCAATACATTTGAACATATAATCAATAAGTAATATTTTAAAATTTCCAAATGAAGACATAAATATTCCAATAAAATCTAATCCCCACACATCAAAAATTTCAAGTTTCAATATGTAATTTAGAGGCATTTCATTTCTTTTAGAAATATTTCCTACTCGTTGACATCGATTGCATGTTCTAATATATTCATTAACATGTCTAAAAAGAGTAGACTAATAAAATTCAGCTTGCAAAATTTTATATATAGTTCTATTTTTTCTAAAATGTCCTCCAAATTCAGAATCATGACATTTTTCAATTATTTGTTGAGTTTCTTCATAAGTCACGCACCTACTAATAATTAGGATTTTACACTGTTTATATAAATATAGGTTATCTAAAAAATAGAATTTTAAATCATATATAAATTTTTTTAATTGTTGATTGTTAATATCAGATGGTAGAATATCACTTACAATATAATTTACTATATCGGCATACCACGGTATATTCATTTCAGAAATTTTCAAAAATTTTATTTGCAAAATTAATTAATATTTCTTTTTCTAGTCTAGACAAATGATCAGCTATTTCATTATCATTTCTCTTTCTATCAACTACAATAAAATCGAACTCTTGCAATAGAAATATTCATCTAAGTAATCTTGGTTTAACATCCTTCTTTTGCATTAAATATTTGATAGCAGAATGATCTGTATGCACTATACATTTGATTCCAATAAAATAAAATCTAAATTTATTAAAAGCATAGACAATAGCTTNAACTCTTGTAATAGAAATATTCATCTAAGTAATCTTGGTTTAACATCCTTCTTTTGCATTAAATATTTGATAACAGAATGATCTGTATGCACTATACATTTGATTCCAATCAAATAAAATCTAAATTTATTAAAAGCATAGACAATAGCTAATAAATCTATTTTAGTAGTAGTGTAATTAATTTGAGCATCATTTTGAGTTTTACTAGCATAATATATTACTTTAAAAATTTTGTTGTGTTTTTGCCCTAAAATAACTCCAATAACTTAATCACTAGCATCGCACATTATTTCTAATGGTTTCTCCCAATTAGGTGGAACTATTATAGGTGCATTGATTAATTTTTCTTTCAATAATTCAAAAATTTTTATGCATTCCTCATTAAAATCAAATGTATTTTTTTCTAAAGTTGGCATAATGACTTAGTTATTTTTTAAAAAATTTTTATGTAACGCCTGTAGAAATCAGCATGTCTTAGAAAACTTCTTACCTCTCTAACTGTAGTAGGAGGTGGTAATTTTTCAATAACTTCAATTTTTGCAGGATCTACTTCCATGCCATTTTCAAAAATTTTATGTCCAAGTACAATTCCTCTTGCAACCATAAATTGATATTTTTCCCAATTTAGTACTAGGTTGATTTTTTTACATAATTTNATATTTTTATTTAAAAATTTAGAAACAATATGAGCATCACATTTAGTTACAGCAATAGCTTCAATACATTTGGACATATAATCAATAAGTAATATTTTTAAATTTCCAAATGAAGACATAAATATTCCCATAAAATCTAATCCCCACACATCAAAAATTTCAAGTTTCAATATGTAATTTAGAGGCATTTCATTTCTTTTAGAAATATTTCCTACTCGTTGACATCGATTGCATGTTCTAATATATTCATTAACATGTCTAAAAAGAGTAGACTAATAAAATTCAGCTTGCAAAATTTTATATATAGTTCTATTTTTTCTAAAATGTCCTCCAAATTCAGAATCATGACATTTTTCAATTATTTGTTGAGTTTCTTCATAAGTCACGCACCTACTAATAATTAGGATTTTACACTGTTTATATAAATATAGGTTATCTAAAAAATAGAATTTTAAATCATATATAAATTTTTTTAATTGTTGATTGTTAATATCAGATGGTAGAATATCACTTACAATATAATTTACTATATCGGCATACCACGGTATATTCATTTCAGAAATTTTCAAAAATTTTATTTGCAAAATTAATTAATATTTCTTTTTCTAGTCTAGACAAATGATCAGCTATTTCATTATCATTTCTCTTTCTATCAACTACAATAAAATCGAACTCTTGCAATAGAAATATTCATCTAAGTAATCTTGGTTTAACATCCTTCTTTTGCATTAAATATTTGATAGCAGAATGATCTGTATGCACTATACATTTGATTCCAATAAAATAAAATCTAAATTTATTAAAAGCATAGACAATAGCTTATAAATCTATTTTAGTAGTAGTGTAATTAATTTGAGCATCATTTTGAGTTTTACTAGCATAATATATTACTTTAAAAATTTTGTTGTGTTTTTGCCCTAAAATAACTCCAATAACATAATCACTAGCATCGCACATTATTTCTAATGGTTTCTCTTAATTAGGTGGAACTATTATAGGTGCATTGATTAATTTTTCTTTCAATAATTCAAAAATTTTTATGCATTCATTAAAATCAAATGTATTTTTTTCTAAAGTTGGCATAATGACTTAGTTATTTTTTAAAAAATTTTTATGTAACGCCTGTAGAAATCAGCATGTCTTAGAAAACTTCTTACCTCTCTAACTGTAGTAGGAGGTGGTAATTTTTCAATAACTTCAATTTTTGCAGGATCTACTTCCATGCCATTTTCAAAAATTTTATGTCCAAGTACAATTCCTCTTGCAACCATAAATTGATATTTTTCCCAATTTAGTACTAGGTTGATTTTTTTACATAATTCCAGAACTTTTTCTAAATTATTTAAACATAATTCAAATGAAGTCCCGAATACAGAGAAATCATTCATAAATACTTTCAATCTATGTTCAATCAAATTACTAAAAATTGACATCATACATCTTTGAAATATCGCAGGGGCATTTTATAGTCCAAAAGACATTCTACGAAAAACAAATGTTCCATAAGAGCTTGTAAATGTTATTTTCTCTTGATCCTCAAGAGCAATTGAAATTTGATGATATCCGGTATATCCATCTAAAAATCAATAATATTTGTTTCCGGCCAATCTATCCAACATTTGGTATAGAAATGGTAAAGAAAAGTGATCTTTTCTAGTGACCATGTTTAATTTTCTATATTTTATACAAGTTCGCCAATCAGTAACTTGTCTTATTGAAATTAATTTATTTTTTTCATTTACTTCAACGGTCACTCTTTTCTTTGGAACACGCTGAATTGGACTTACCCAAGCACTGTCTGAAATAGAATAAATAATTTCAATATCTAACCATTCTAAAATNTGTTTAATTTTCTATATTTTATACAAGTTCGCCAATCAGTAACTTGTCTTATTGAAATTAATTTATTTTTTTTATTTACTTCAACGGTCACTCTTTTCTTTGGAATACGCTGAATTGGACTTACCCAAGCACTGTCTGAAATAGAATAAATAATTTAAATATCTAACCATTCTAAAATTTTTTTTAACAACTTTTTTCATTATTGGGTTTAATCTCCTCTGAGGACCAGCTTTAGATTCGTATTGTTCATCTTGTTCCTTTAATATTTGTTAAAGTCTATCCAAAAACTTTTTTATATCTTTTTAACATTTTTATTAAGTTTTTTTTCTTGAATTTCAGTTAACTCAGAAGATATAATAACAGACAATGTAGATGAATCTCCTAAATACACATTTTAAATGAGCAGGTAATACTTTTAGTTCAAGTTTAAGTGGTTTAATACTTGAAGGAATAAGATTTTTATTATCATTTTCCAACATNATGAATCTCCTAAATACACATTTTAAATGAGCAGGTAATACTTTTAGTTCAAGTTTAAGTGGTTTAATACTTAAAGGAATAAGATTTTTATTATCATTTTCCAACATATCTAAAGTTTCAAATTTGTCCTAAATTATCTTCTTTTATTTCATTCTCATTCTCACAATATTATTCTTGCCTTAATTTTTCTTTAAACACTTCCTTAAATTGCTCATTACTTAGATAATTAGTAACTTCCATCCTAAAACATTCATTATTTATTTTTATTGCAGGATATTTCATAGCTTTTGCAATATTAAATGTTAATTCTTGATAATTAACTCTCATTATTAATTCTCTTTTTTGCACATCTATCACAACTCTCCCTGTTGCAAGAAATGGTCTCACCAAAATAATAGGAATCACTTTATCTTTCTTCATATCAAATACTATAAAGTCTACGGGAAAAATAAATTTATCCACTTTTACATACATCTTCTATAATTCATTTAGGATAAGTTATTGATCGATCAGCTAACTGAAGAGTTACAGTAGTAAGAAAAATATCTCCCAAATTTAAACGTTTAAAAATCGATGGAGACATAAGATTGATACACACTACTAAATCACATAAGATTTTTCCAAAAAACTTTTGACCAATTGCACAAGGTATAATAAAACTACCAGGATTTTTGAACTTCTTAGGAAATTTTTTCTGAATAATAACGCTACACTCTTCACTGAGTGCAACGGTCTCATGATTTGGAAACTTACTTTTANCTACTAAATCACATAAGATTTTTCCAAAAAACTTTTGACCAATTGCACAAGGTATAATAAAACTACCAGGATCTTTGAACTTCTTAGGAAATTTTTTCTGAATAATAACGCTACACTCTTCAGAGTGCAACGGTCTCATGATCTGCAAACTTACTTTTCTTGTTTAGTATATCTTTCATAAATTTTACATAACTTGACATTTGTTCCAAAGCCTCAATGAAATGAATGTTTATAGTTACTTTTTAAGAATTTTCAAAAATTTTGTAAATTGTTTGTCTTTATTCTTCTGCTTCAGTTGTTAGGGAAACGGTGGTAGTGGTTTTTCTAAAAAGACTTGTCTATGTTTAATTTCATTGTAGTCGCTTTCAATCTCTCTCTTCTCCTTATCAACTTCAGTTTCTCTTTGGATTTTTGTTTCAACTTCTTTTCTATTTTGTAACTGAATAACTTTAATTTGCTCCTTATTTTGATCTTTTGGATTAACTTCCATAGTACTTTGAAGATTTCTTGAAGGCCTGTTAGNCATTGTAGTCGCTTTCAATCTCTCTCTTCTCCTTATCAACTTCAGTTTCTCTTTGGATTTTTGTTTCAACTTTTCTATTTTGTAACTGAATAACTTTAATTTGCCTTATTTTGATCTTTTGGATTAACTTCCATAGTACTTTGAAGATTTCCTGAAGGTCTGTTACTAAGTGCAGTAGCAATATGTCCTAATTGATTTTCAATATTTCTAATAGCAGCTCCTTGATTTTGTATTGACTTCCTATATTCAACATTACTTCTTCCATTGTCAACCTCTTTTTCTTAACTTGTGGGTTAGGGTTAAATCCAAGAGGATAATAAGGTCGATAATTAGGATTTCTTTGGTTGTTTAAATTTCCTGAGGGGTTCACCGAATTGTTATAATTATTTCAACCAAAATTAGGGTGTTTTTTCCATCCAGGTTGTAATAATTAGAATAGAGATTGTTATTTCGATTTTTTATAACATTCAAAGTTTCATAAGATGATTGAGTATCAATTATCTCCCCTAGTGAATTTTTCTCTAATACTGGTGGTATTTGAGAACAGTTCACTCCAATTTGAGCAATCANATTATCTCCCCTAGTGAATTTTTCTCTAATACTGGTGGTATTTGAGAACAGTTCACTCCAATTTGAGCAATCTTTTTCGATATAGCATCAATTTGAGATGCTAAAATAGACATTGTATCAGAGTCATAAATACTTGTTACTCTCTTATGATTTATCCATTCAGAGAGCAATTGAAAGCTTTTAGTAGCCATTTTTTTTATTAAAAAGTATGCTTCAATCAAAAGATTTTGACATTAGTGATCCTCCTGCAGCAGCATCTAAAATAGAATTAAGTGATCTTACTAATCCATTGGAAAAAGTTTGAGATATTAACCAATCTGGTAAAGCATGGTGTGGACATTTGCTAAGAAACTTAAATCTTTCTCAGGCTTCATATATCGATTTCCCTCAAACTAAAAAGATGTAATATCATTTCTAAGCTTAGCAGTTTTCGAGGGTGGAAAATATTTAGCCAAAATTTTTTGTAATAGTTCTCCCTAAGTTCTGATAGATCCAGGTGCTAATGAATTTAACAATGCTTTAGCCTTATCCCATAATGAAAAAGGAAAAAAAATTAAGCCTAACAACATCATCAGACACTCCATCATATTTAAAAATAATACATATTTCAAGAAAACTAGCAAGATGTTAGGATCTTCAGTAGGTGTTCCTCCAAACTGATTAATTTGTACTATTTGAATAATAGTAGGTTTAAACTCAAATGAATTAGCAGCAACATCATGATTTTGAATAGTTAAGCGAAGTTCATCTGCTGTAGGATTAACATAATCTTTTAAAAGTCTTTGTCGATTTTTATTTATTTGATTATCTAAGTTATTCGACATTTGATATNCTGCTGTAGGATTAACATAATCTTTTAAAGGTCTTTGTCGATTTTTATTTATTTGATTATCTAAGTTATTCGACATTTGATACAAATTTTTAATTTCTTTTTGTTGTTTTTGAATTTTTCTAGTAGTACGTTCTAATTCCGAATCGTAAGGTACTAAACCTTCAGATCCAATATTTCACATAAACCAATATAATAAACAAAGAAAAATTTCTTAAAAATACTCTTAAATATATATAGTTATATATATATATTTTGAATTTTTGATTATATATATATTTTTTATATTTTATCTCTAAATTTCTTAATTTATCAAATCTATTTAATTTACCGTTAACTTCCCAGGCAACGACGCTAAAAACTTGATTCTNTTATATATATATATTTTGAATTTTTGATTATATATATATTTTTTATATTTTATCTCTAAATTTCTTAATTTACCAAATCTATTTAATTTACCGTTAACTTCCCAGGCAACGACGCTAAAAACTTGATTCCTGAAAATATAGTTGTGTAAAATTTATAAAGCTGACTTCGCTTTACAACGGTGCCAAAATCTTAATGTGGTATTTTATGAATAAGAACGTTTATCACTTAATGTTGGGATTCTACGTAAGTATAAGTATCGTTATCAAATAATATAAGATTTTTTATTTAAACCCCAAATATCGATCCAACAAGTAAGGTTTAAATTTGAAATGATAAATTAACTAGGAAATTCACTGAAATAAAATAAAATTACTGTCACTAATTCTGAATGTTTGAGATACTATTAGAACTAGATTATTAACTACTAGCAAAATTTAAATGCAAAATTTTAAACAGTAATTACTAAACTATGTTTATATGATGAAGTTTTCTTTTCCACTACAATAAGTTTTTGGTAAAATGAGATGAAATAAATAGTTTAAATAAGTTTTCAAAACTATTATTCTTATGTAGTGAGTTGGATAATGTAAAGGAATGAGATACATTAAATATTATATTGTATCAAATAGGAGTAATTTTTAATTCTCTACCCTGATTCAGTGTTATAGAAAATCATTAGCTAATCTTAGGTTTAGTCCCTAAATATTCTCTACCCTGATTCAGTGTTATAGAAAATCATTGGCTAATCTCAGGTTTAGTCCCTAAATTCGTGGCTAGACTAGGAGGATACTGGCTCTCACTCCAGAGCTCTCACTTCCCTTCCCCTGAAGGTTNGTTATAGAAAATCATTGGCTAATATCAGGTTTAGTCCCTAAATTCGTGGCTAGGCTAGGAGGATACTGGCTCTCACTCCAGAGCTTTCACTTCCCTTCCCCTGAACGTAAACTCTCGGTTTAGTTCTTAAACACGAAGACCGAATTGGAGATTTTAGTCTGTCACCCTAAAAATTTCCAATTCTACACCCAACAATGTATATTTCCTTATTTATTTGCATTTAATTCCATGAACGAAATACTCTTTCATGGAATTAAATGTGATCTCACTCTTTTGTAGAACTCATACTCCATTTCCCGGATCAATTGTTTCACAATATATTTTATCAATTCAATTGANTTTGTAGAACTCATACTCCATTTCCCGGATCAATTGTTTCACAATATATTTTATCAATTCAATTGACAAGATTGAAAAGTAAATTAAGAATGGAGTTGAAAAATCATCATAATTTATTTTATATTTTAACATTGACACATTCAAATTATCTTTTTATTTCATCATATCTCGGAGTAGGGAGAAAGATGGAGGAAACTACTTAGACTTCATGAGAAAGATACAATAAAACACAAATTTTATATATAAAAGAAAGTTCATACAACAATATTAAACAAACAACAC
Organism: Phalaenopsis hybrid cultivar; assembly: GCA_002079205.1. NCBI lineage: Eukaryota > Viridiplantae > Streptophyta > Magnoliopsida > Asparagales > Orchidaceae > Phalaenopsis > Phalaenopsis hybrid cultivar. The sequence continues at coordinate 2,984 of JXCR01119773.1, read as the reverse complement.
TTATTTGAAACTTTTTGTCAAAACAAATCTCTTATAGTCTCTCTTAGTAATTTTAGGAAGAAGAAATTTCTCACTTTTCTCCCTCTCCAACACTTTTAGAGAAGNAAGATACAATAAAACACAAATTTTATATATAAAAGAAAGTTCATACAACAATATTAAACAAACAACACTTATCTGAAACTTTTTGTCAAAGCAAATCTCTTATATTCTCTCTTAGTAATTTTAGGAAGAAGAAATCTCTCACTTATCTCCCTCTCCAACACTTTTAGAGAAANGGGGGGGGGGGGGGGGGGGGGGGGGGGGGGGGGGGGGGGGGGGGGGGCGAAGGGGGGTCTTTACTGATCAATTTCGTTTATCCAAAAACTCTTCAATAAGCGTCCAAATTCGTCGAATCTTCTAGAAATAGAGCATGCACCGACACTGGCGCCGTCGACCCAGTAGCCATTTAATTAATCTGTGCTCTTTGTAAAATGACACCGTCGACACTGAATATTTTTTCTAAAGCTTCACTATGACTCCAAATTCCATTCTTTTTAGCTTTCTTTTTGGTCTAAGTCTTAAAAATCAACAACCTGCAATAAAATATAAAAAATATCTTCCTTTAAAGTGAAATATCGTGAAAAATGAGTATAAAATTTGGGTCTAAAAATGCATATATTTTTTGTGTATCAANATTCTTTTTAGCTTTCTTTTTGGTCTAAGTCTTAAAAATCAACAACCTGCAATAAAATATAAAAAATATCTTTCTTTAAAGTGAAATATCGCGAAAAATGAGTATAAAATTTGGGTCTAAAAATGCATATATTTTTTGTGTATCAGCAACCACCACCAGCAATCTACCACTAAACCTAACAACAATCCACCACCATTAAAAAATTCGGGCAAACCACCAGTAACTGCCACAACTAATCCACAACACAATTATTCCTTTCACCAAATTCACATAACAAGTCATTACCACATCACCCAATAAAGGAAATCACAAAAAACCAAAATCAGAGATCCTCCAAAGTCGTAGGAATTGCAAAATCCAACGATAGTGCACAACAATCCGAAAATTATAGACTGAATAGAACTCGGAGAAGCAAAAAACATTGGAGAATCATAAAGCCAGAAAATATAGGGTTAGAGAATACCGTGGGCCTAGGGAGAGCGAAGGAACGAAGCATAGCCGAAGAATAAAGGGCATAGAGAGAGCAAAGTAACCACCCACAAGCAAAGCCTTGCCATTATAGCCACAGTTCGGAGAGGAGGAGGCGAGCGGGGATTGTACCTTTCGGGAAAAATCTCGAGANTAGAGAATACCGTGGGCCTAGGGAGAGCGAAGGAACGAAGCATAGCCGAAGAATAAAGGGCATAGAGAGAGCGAAGTAACCACCCACAAGCAAAGCCTTGCCATTGTAGCCACAGTTCGGAGAGGAGGAGGCGAGCGGGGATTGTACCTTTCGGGAAAAATCTCGAGGGGACACGAGAGAGGAGAAGCTCGGTTGCGAGAGAAACTCGGGAGGGGGTAGGATAGTAAAAGTTTAATACGAAACACGGGTCGTGGGGTCGAAACTGCTGTATGCGTTTTATCGAAACCTTTTAAGTTTGTCGCCGTGCTGCAAATATCAAACGAAGAAAAAAAAGAGATTTCGGGCCTTGCCGCATGAAAAATGTGTCGCCAAACTTGCCCTAAAAGATTCAGTGGTTTAGTCACTAGAACTTTTCCGGTAAGAAATATTTTGATAACTATCCTTGTAGGATTGTTACACAGACACTTTATCTGTATTCATTGACACATATTTATGTGATTGATCGATTGCTTCACAACCATTTCGGGCATCAGCTGACACGAGCTTGGTTGCGGGAAATCTTGCTTCCCACCCAGGCGCGGGAGACGCCCTTGTTATAGTAACGTTCATTAAAACTTGAGGAAAAATAATGTAAGAAATTAATTAATTAGTTCTAAAACTATATATATATATATATATATATATATATATATATATATATATATATATATATATATATATATATATATATATATATATATATATATATATA